>JAQJVL010002115.1:0-120787 GCA_035578905.1 Stictocephala bisonia
AAAAAACTGACCACACTTACAAGTATTTGTGGCCAGTACAAAATTATTTACAAATACTAAAAAAACACAAAATATAACTTAATAAAAACATATTATAAACATAGAACATGAGTCCAGCTTCTACATTATAAAAATAAAACTCTCTGTGGCGCATGAAACACTTAAAAGTTATCTTAAATTCATCTTACACTATATTTATTGCTACTTAACTTAAAATTTCTTATATAACATACATTACAGGACTAAAATAACAAGAAACCATATTAATTGCAAGAAGTGTCAGTATTTATATTAAACAAAAATCCAAATAGTCTAGATCTTGTTTCGTAAATAGCCAATTCTTCAAATTCATAGAAAAAAATTTCAAATTTGTACTACTTTTTATGTCATGTGGTAATTGATTAAAATATTTAGGTCCAATATAATGAAAAGATTGTTTAAAAACACTTTTTGAGACTTTAGGGAGTTTAAATGTTCTACTTGCCCCACTCCTCGTATTATGTAGTAAATTTGTAGTACCAATATTACCATTTTTGACATAAAACAATCTTAAAACTTTATAGACAAAAAGGTGTTGTATCGGGAAAATATTTAATGTATAATATAATGGAAAAGAACTCTCTCTGCGATTTTTATTTGTAATTATTCTAATTATATGATTTTGTGTTTTTCTGATTTTTAAAATGTGAGTCTTGCTAGCACTTCCCCAACACTGTATTCCGTACTGGAGTCTCGAATGTATAAAAGCAAAATAAAGAGTTTTCATAGTCATTTCGTCACAAAAATTCCTTAAATAGTAAAATTTTCGTATCATTATTTTTGTTTTATTTTGTAGAGTTTCCAGATGCTTTATCCAATTTAGATGTTCATCCAATAAAATTCCAAGGTATTTAAAGTATTTAGCCTTTTCTACTTTTTGACATTTTAAATGATTTTCACTACAATTATCTGTATGGTATATAAAGTCTGAGGGAAAATCAAAACTTATGTGACTGAAGTTTACGAATTTCGGTTTACTTACATTTACTTGCATTTTATTTTTTAAACACCATTCTTTTAAAGCATTTAGATCTTCCATAATATTTTGCCCCGCTCTGACGGTATCCGTGAATGAATAAAACAACGCAATGTCATCTGCGAATGCACATATTTCCTCATTAAATGGTACTTGCAACAAGTCGTTAATAAAAACCAAGAATAATATTGATGAGGTCACCGACCCTTGGGGTACTCCGGCCTTAACTGTGAGAGGGTTACTAAACTTATTATTAATCTTAACATGTTGTATTCTGTTGCTCAAAAAACTCCTGAACCAGCTGAGGGCATTTCCTCTTATTCCTGCGTGCTCTAACTTTTCTAACAAGATATCATGATCTACAAAATCGAAAGCTTTTTTAAAGTCTACAAATAAACCAGTTGCTTTTTCTTTTCTATTCATACTTAAATAAATTTTTTCAGTAATTGCCAATATTGCCTCTTCGGTTGATTTTCCTTGTCTAAAACCAAACTGGGAAGGACTAAAAAATTGCATTCTATCCAAATAACTTACTAATCTACATTTCATTAATTTCTCAATTATTTTTGAAAAAAACAGATAACAAACTTATAGGCCTTAGATTATCTAATTTATAGGATGATTCCTTTTTAAATAATGGAACAACTGTGCTTAATTTAAGTTGTTCCGGGAAAATTCCTTTCTCAAAATTTAAGTTAACTATGTATGTCAATACGGAAGCTATTTCATTCGAGATATTTTTAACACAATTTACCGAAAATTTATCAAAACCACTTGATTTTTTATTTTTAATTTTTTTTATTGTTTGTATTATTTCTAAATTGTTTGTAGGATTTATAAAGATGGAATACGGATTAGGCTGGACTCGAGGCAGTTGGTCAGTGTGAGTGTGCAGGTGGGGTTGACCTTTGGCCGAGATAAGATAAGAATTAATTGCCTCAGCTACTTGAGTAGCATCTGACACAATTTTTCCACTATCCAATTCAATTTTGTCTACCGTTCTATTTTTTCCTGTTCCACTCAGATTATTTATAATTTTCCAGCATTGAGCTGAATCGCCGTTGCAACCATTTAGCTTCCTACTATAATAATCCTGTTTCCTTAAGTTAATATCACTTTTTAATTTATCGGTAAATGTTTTATAATAACGCTTAAAAGTTACATCGTAAGGACGTTTTTTATACAATGTATATACTGTAGGTTTCTTCTTCTTTTTAGCCTATTTAGCAAATTAACATTCATCCATGGTGCAATAGACTTCGCTTTACTTAACTTAGAATGTATAATAGGAGTCTTACATGAATCAATACATGATGTTAATATCTCACTAAACTTATTGTAACATAAATTAAGGTCATCCAGTACATAACATTGCGTCCAATCAACTTTCTTCAGCCTCTCTCTAAGCTTATTATAATTTATAGTAAACTGATCATTGGAAGTGAGATCTTTTGAATCAGAGATTTTAGTTTTGAATTGATTCCTACTAAAACAATTTAATCCCAATATACAATGATCTGTAAGCCCTATATCGAACACATATGATTTAAAACATTTTAAATTATTATTTTTAATAAACATGTGATCTATCAAAGATTTGGACACATTAGTTATTCTAGTTGGACTGTTAATAATTGAAACAAAACTATGGCTACTTAATACATTCATGTAATTTTGAGTAATTAAATTATTTTCTGAAATATTAATATTAATATCACCTAAATAAATAATATTTTGCTGACAATCAGAAAGTTGAATGTCCAACTCTCTAATAAAGTCGTATTCTGAACCAAATTGAATCTATAGATAGCATATAATGTGAAATAAGTATTCCTTATTCTGATGTTTAGAAGCAAACAATCAGCCGTAACCATACGAACGTCTGTTTGCATGACACAAATGCCTTTATGTACATAACACAATACGCCGCCTGCCCTATAGTTCTCATTACATCTGGCAAACATATTGTAATCAGGAATTTTATACAGATAAATTTCATCGTTTTTAATCCAAATTTCGCTAAAAACTATAAAATCTACTTTACTTTTAATTTGACTAAACTCAGCTAGAAAATTATTAAAGTTTTTTCTTAAGCTCCTAATATTGGTGTACATTAAACTAAACAAACCATTTTCTTCTGCCTCAACAAAAAAACTTTCTATATCATTTTTTTGCTGCATCATATAATTTTATCTACCATAATTTATATATTTATAACGCTTATTAATACCCATTTTTTACTTTTATTGAACATGCGTTTAAGTATTTTGAAACGAATATTTTTCAATAGGAGTTGAAACAAAATTAATGCTAAACTAAACTATGAGCTAACCTTAATCATGCATACAAAATATGTGTGTATACTACAAATATAAGAAAATTAAGAATGTAATTAATTAACAATATAAATAAGTACTAATCTGTAATTCAAAATTATCATTTAGCTATTTGCATTATTAAACCAAATACAATTTCGTGTTCTCCCTCTATAAAAGTAAAGCTTCTATTATATTTCGGCTCATCATTACTTATATCTACTGTAATCAAATATTCACAAAACCTACTAATATTTTAAAACATTTTATAGTATTAAGCATGCGCTGCTGTACACAGAATACAATTTGTAAAAGAATTGGAGTAAATTTCATGTCATGCTAAACAGAAAATACAGTAACATTTATCATGCTTTCAGAATAAATGCGCATAGCAACCAAAATAATACATAAAAAATCAGAAATATAGTTAATTATGATATAATAAATATCAATTTGCAATTTATAATTTCTACTTATATATTTATAAATGAATAGATTACATATATATATATATATCAAAGTTATAAAATGTTCATACACAAAAACAATAATTGAGAATAGTTTCTAAAACTAGCATTTGTCATTAATATCATATGCACAGTTATTATCACTCCCAAGTTTGTGGTGTATATAACTCCCCAATAAACCAGCTACACTCTAAACATATATGAACTTAAGAGAAGTAAACAGTTTGAAGTAATCAGGAGGATAGTGCTATATAACAAAGTTGGAAATGGTTTTCAGTTGCATAGAAAGAAGAGTCAAGTAAATTTATTTCAAAATACATAATAAATTAAAATAGAACTGATGTTATTAAATTAAATAATTAGTAATTTATACAAAATAATTCTTATAAAAATATCATTGTACTTGGTTTTTTACAAACTGTAAGAAATATAACATGGGAAATTAAAATTATATTCAATATTAACTTACGTTGATTCCTAATGCAACAATAAGTGTGTACGGGTCATCATGTGTCAATGCTGATGAACGTCTGACTCTAAATCTTCGAGGAACTATGGTACAGCCACGCTGGAAGTGTGGGATCTTTCATGGAACAAATTAGAATCATTTATTAACATTGACAACTCTTCACTATATTTCTTCCTTTAAAAAAACTAAGACACTAGTTAAATAAACGTTAACTTTTTATACTATATTTAAACTTTTCATGATTCACAGCAAATGAAAAATCCTATTGTCTAAAATTACAATAAAAGCGACCACACACACACACACACACACACAACCACACACACACACGCACGCACGCACGCACGCGCACACACATGCACGCACGCACGCACACACACACACATATATTGAAAAAAATAAAACTATAAAAATTATGCAAATATGAATCTTATACTCATAATAAAATTCAATAAATTTGTAAGTTATTCACTCCTAGATTAAAACAAGTCCCCCAGTGGTTAAACGGAGAACATTTTATTACAATATGGTTAAACAGAGAACATTTTATTACTATATTGTTAAACAGAGAACATTTTATTACAATACAAAATAAACAGAGACTCTGGGCTGCTTTGTTCAGACATTACCAAACAATATTATAGACAAATCTGGCAAAAATTACTTAAAGCTCAGTGTTTAATCTCATCAAAATCTAAATTACAGTAAGTTTGTGTTTGTTCAACTGTTATATCATAATTAGTACAGAAAGTTTTAAGACATGTGTCAGGAAATATAAGGCAGGGGTGTGCGAGTATTCGAAGGAGGTAATTCTGAAGGCAAATGACTGCATTTGATGATGACGCCTGAACTTCAGCATCAGTTTGGTTGAATGCAGCTTTTGCCATCAAGCTTCGCTACGTTTTCGCGGTACACTTTGAACTGAACCGCCAGATAAACATATCGGCCGGCTGTGAAAGAGTATAATTGGCTTTCACTGAAAATCTAATCTGTGATATGAGTGAACAGATTAAATCCACGTTGTATATTATATAATCCACGTTGTTTCAATTAATAATATACTTGCTTATTTTCTTACATCATATTAGCTATGAAAAAAGGAAAAAGGTTAAACAAAACAATATCACATAAAAATATCGGAAGTAAACAGTTTTATTTATCAAATGTTAAGTTACAAACAAATCAAAATTATTGTGTTCAGTTTAGATGTATATATTTACGATCTGGAAAAACTTAACATAGGCTTAGTATGGTATATGCCTTTTTCCATGTTCTTGGGTGAACAGGAAATACTCGCTCAAAAATACTCGATACTCGAAAAAAATGCCAACTATTCAACTCAAACTCAAAAATCACTACTCGCACACCCTTAATATAAGGATAAGTTAGTAACACTGTACGTGTGTGGGTGGGTCAACACCACTGGACATGTGTGGGTGGGAGGGTGGGTTAACAGCACTGAATGTATGTGAGTGGGCGGGTGGGTCAACACCACTGTACGTGTGTGGGTGGGAGGGTGGTTCAATACTGCTGTACGTGTATGGGTGGGCGGGTAAGTCAATACTACTGTACGTGTATGGGTGGGCAGTGGGTTAATACTACTGTACGTGTATAGGTAGGTCAATACTACTGTAAATGTATGGGTGGGCGAGTGGGTCTATACTACTGTACTTGTAGGGGTGGGCAGGTGGGTTAGTACCACTGTACGTGTAGGGGTGGGAGGGTGAGTCAGTACCCCTGTACTTGTAGGGGTGGGCAGGTGGGTCAGTAAGAATTCTGGGCTGTGAAATGAAAAATGCCTTTATTAGGCAGCGTTAGGACTGTGAAGTTTTCTATCCTACAACCTTAAATATGATGTTGGATTTCATCTTGAGTTTATGTCAACAATTAGAGATATGTAACACAATTATTAGTCAGTAAAAATTTGACACATTGTAAAAAATCTACTTGAAGTTGGACGTGCAAAACAAAGCTTTGACAAAATTTAATTAACAGCTTGTAATCAAATTGTTCTTGAATTGAGTCTTCCAGTGTCTGTGACTCACTTTAAAAACATCCAAAAAGCTTGCTGGCTGTCTCTCTGGAAATACATGCAAATTTTTACTTGAAGGTTAGTTGTATGAGTTGGTTAATTCATCCAAATTATAATCTTGTATTGATAATGTTGTACTACACCATTCATCAAAGATCATTGTGATGGCTTGACTATAACAAAAGTTATAGCTGGACAAATGTTACAGCAACTTATGTTGAAATAACTTATGAGAACTAATCAAATCTTAAATTTTATTTCCAATAGTAAAAACAGAGAACTTAACCTTCCAAAGTACTGAAAATGAAGTTGCAGCAGCATGACCCCCAAATGTAATAACTACTTCTACTTACTACTGTGTAATGCTGGATAGAACTTTCAAAACTTAAGCTCGGGATTGACTTGATCAAAAGGACTATGCTCGCACCCCTCCACTCAACAATTGTCGTTTTCATTTATTGATACAAACATCTACTTATTTTTTATCTTTTTTAAGCCATAATTTGTTTTTACTCTGAAGATATTCAATAATACTAACAGTACTTAAACCTGTTATAACTAAAAATCACTAAGCAGTGGGTTTATACCTTATTTATGTCAACAGGAAAGTTGATAGCAGAGTTGTGATAAGACTTGAAGTTGTCAAGGTCATACCAGATCTCATCAGTTCCAGGAAAGTATATAGACACCTGTTGTACCTTGGGTTCAATGACCGGACGAACCATGATGGCATCACCTGCACAACAATATTAAATTCTTAAATATCATTACTTAATCACTCACCACTGTTAATTTACGTAAGTCAGCTGTTATCAAACCGGTTATTTATTTTTCTATATTTCAACTGAAGCGTAGCCTTCCCTAACATTACATTATTTAATTTCATATGTTCCATAAAATCTAATTCTGATTCTTCTTATACATTGTAAGATTTTCAAGACGTTTCTAGAAATATTCAGTTTATTGTCTATTTCCAAAACTTACATTACTGCTTTAAATAAAATGAGTACATACTAATTATACTGTAAATAAGGTAAAAAGTAAATGAATATTGATAACAAGAGGCCTGACTACAATTT
Organism: Stictocephala bisonia; assembly: GCA_035578905.1. NCBI lineage: Eukaryota > Metazoa > Arthropoda > Insecta > Hemiptera > Membracidae > Stictocephala > Stictocephala bisonia. Next base: position 7,378 of record JAQJVL010002115.1, read on the forward strand.
TAAGCATTGAATACTTCATGTTATCTTGAGATCAGATAAATCTTTAATTAATTATCAAGGGGACCAAGAAAAATTATGGTCTACAATTAAAAAAATGGAGTTTTATTTTAGTTTCACGTTCAGCCTGATGATGACCTGCAAGATGGCAGGTTGAAACGCGCGTAGCTAAGCTACAAATGTTGGATTACTTGACGGATCACAAAGGTAAATAACCTACTATATAGTGTTAATTCAGTCATCTGGAGGCCTAAACATGAAACATGAAAAAAAAAAGAAAAATTATGATTTACAAAATTTCTATAAGATTTCATGTCCCGTCTAATTTGAAATAATTAGACATTACTTTAAAATTGTTGTGCATAAAATTAATTTTTTAATAAAAGAAAGGACATCGGCAAACTAGAAGACGAGTCCACTAACACCATAGTAGTAATAAACAAATACAATAGTCACATGTGCTCAAATTTCCTGTGCCACTGGCACTTTGTTCAGGTGAGTATCTACTCTGTTGCTAGTTCTTCCACTGTTGCTAAGTCAGTCTCTCTCTCTCTCTCTCTCTCTCTCTCTACTCACCTGAAGAAAGTATTTGTTTACTACTACTGTGGTGTTAGTGGACTCGTCTCCTACGGTAGGTTTACTGATGTCCCATCTCTTCTAATGTACAAATTCCTGGCGTAGTGTCCTTTAACCTAACCTGAAATTTAGAAAAGAAAGCTAATGCTAGATTTATCTTGTGATAAAGTTACTATTTCCCCCTTTCAATTTCTTGCTTTATGAAATTTAGATAGCTTTTGGAACCCAGGCAAACATTAGGTAGGTAAAAACTTACCAATTAGAAGCTGGTTGTCAATGGTGAATGTCTGCCTATCCTGAGGGAACTCCACCCACAGTGGCCGGATGACAGGTGCACCGGTCATGTTGTGCTGGTAGAACACAGTGTACCAATGAGGTAGGAAAGTATACCTCAGTCTCAGAGCATCCCTCACGACTGACAACGTCTGAGCATCGTACAGCCATGGCTCTCGTCGTTTGGTGTCAATATGAGAATGTGCTCGGAAGAAGGGAAGAAACGCCCCGGTCTAGATCAATAATGGTGTTTATTTAAATGAATTTCACTACCTTTTGTTACAATAACCATCAACAGATAATTATTTCATCCTTCAATTTATAAATTTGGTAAAGGTTATTTGGTGCGAGCTGTCATTAAAAGATATGAAAATCACCAACCGTCTGATGAATCCTACTTGGGTTCTGAGAGGATAGGCATAGCTCATGAAAAACTAGTTTGTTGCTTTCTTCGTGTTTTCATGTATCTCTGTGTTCCTCATACCAAATACGTAGTTGGCTTAAGAGAAATAACTTTGTTAACATGTCAAAAAAAGAAAATCCCATGTGGCAAGTTGTATATTAGTGATAAATGTGGAATGATTAAACTAGGGCTGTGCCCCACACTGCAGGATGTTTCTGCAGGATATTATCAAAAAATTCCTTCAAATAAAATTTAGATCTTTCCTTAATATCTTCACTGAACTGCTTACTGTAACTCAGCCTAAAGATGCATGTGAACTTCAGAAAAGGTTAAGAGAAGCGGAAAAGGGTGGGGGACTTTTCTAAGCATGTTATACTGATCAGGTGATTGAAAACAAGAAAATATTACTGTAAGTAACAAAAGTTTGGAAACTCGAGTTTGGAAGCTTACAGAAATTAAACTAATAAAGTTATGTTGATGGAACTTGTACCAATATATTTGTAATTTCATTATGCGTTGATTGGTGTAAACGAAAAATGTTTTATACTATACACGATTATTCACTCTTTTCAAACAAACCCGAATTTGAAAAATTTCTCACACTAAACCTGTTCATACATCTTGATGAAAATTGAATACATAATTGGGCATGTCATTGGAAATATGAAATTGAAGTTTCAAATATTTTATCTCATTAACATAAAAGTTTTTGTAGATTTTGTAAAATAACTTTTTCTAAGCTATGGCTGTGCGGAAGAGTTTGAACTTTATATTGTTGAGTGAGAGAGAGAGGGGGGGAGAGGTAAGTTTAAGGTAAGTTTTCTGATGTTCTATCTCTCCAATATACTAATTTTAGGCCTATGAGAAAGTGAATGACGGCCTGACTGTGGACTGACGGCTGGACTTAACAACACTGTAGTCCCGCCGGACACTTTACTTACGGCTCAGTACACATGGCTCAGTTTCTTGCCAATCGGTCCTTTCAATGAATTCGGGCTTGACTTGCCACTCAAGTATTGAAATAAATGGCGGAACGGCAGTTCATTATGATGAAGGAGACAGACAGCCCATTGAAAAGGTTTACCTAGGTGCAATTCAATACAGCGAATTATGCCGTTTCTCAATCCAGTGTTAACAGTAGTGTCATCGCAGCCAATTACGACCAATTCTTAAAAAGAAATATTATTGCTGGACAAATAAGATATGGTAGAGGTCGCAATGTCCACTGAACTTTCCGAATTAGGGGTCACATGTCCAAGAAATATATTACCTAGTTCTTGAATAAGCGAGTAATGTTCCTCCTTTATAACTCTTCGAAATTGTTTTGAATGTGCCTTTTTGACCACAATTGTGTTGTCTGTGCGGCCATCAAAACTTCCTTGTAGCTTGTTATCTGTTAATGAACTAGACAAATCGGCCCTAATATTATGTTTTTCTCACCTATTTTACACTTATCTACCGGTACTACTTGCGAATTTTCATATCTTGTGACTATACCAACGTCGTGCAAAACACTAGAGACTATTGCAGCTGTAGCAAGATCCGAAACACCATAACGATCGCTAACCAATGCAGTAGACTTAAGGTTAACCCTCATTTGCCAACCAGAGGATTTCTTTTTTGGAAGTTCAGGAAAAATTCTTGGTCGCTGTCCCTGCAATCTTCATTTTTAGTTTGTGAGCACAGGAATACATTATCACCACTATCCCGTTTTTCAATTTTGGAAACTTTAACTTCCGAGTTTTGGTTTGAAGTACTGACACAATATTTTCTTTCTATCATATTTTAACTAAGACTAGTACAAAATGATGTTTTTCTTGACTTTTGGCAATATTTGCAGCCCATGCGCGACCAGATATTAACATACAATATCATTATTTAAATAACAATTCCTTAGTGTCTCGTAAATTACATTTTCAACTATTACATATCCCTCTCCCTCTCCCAATTTAGCAACTTTTCCGAGGTATTACGACTCGGGAAAAAATTATTGATATTTTCAACCCACCCTAATACATACTATTTTGGGTCCACTCACCCACCTGTGATTTAGACAACTTGTACAGAATTGTTTGTGTCTGTTTAAGGCACATGAACCCATGCTACACAGATCTTTTATATCCAGTAATAAAAACATACTGACTGACCATCTCTATAGCCCACGCACAGGCATCATGCCCATTTAGGCTAGTTTCCTTTAGTTTTACAGTGTACAAAAAACTTTAGTTTTTTAGTTTTATAGTGTTGTTTATTTACTTATTCTTTATTGATTTTGTATTATTGTTTCATGTACGTGAGAGGGCAGGCAGGTGAGCACTTAACAATAACCCCTCCTTTTAGTATATTTAGAATGTTAAATAAATATGATTAAAAATCCCAAAACACATTCATAACAATAATTTTCTTGATCTCAATTCTCTGAAATGGAAAAATCCCATCACATCGAAACCACATATTTATGAAATGATGTTAGCATGAATGTCCTTTTTTTGTAAACGTATTTGTGTTGTAAAATGTTTTTTTAATTTTTACAACGTGAAATATTATAGTTAGAATCAATAATAGAGACAATTTTGCAAAGCCTCCCTTCCACACATTCACATGAATGAAGAAGCACACACATCAAAAGCATCATTTCTTTTGAAAAGTATTACACTCAACTCCCGATTAACCGTAATCGGAATAACCGCGTTGCGGCTTAACCGGGACACGTTCCGGGAAAAATACATAAAATTAAATGCAGACGGATGCGGTCCTAATTACCGATACAAGTCAATGTTTTCAAAATGTAAATGTAGGTCGATGTTTTTGAGACTGTAGGGCATTTTTCTCGGAAGGAAGCGCGGTAGGGGAGTCACTCATCTCCAGCCGGCAGCCAGGCTCACTCAAGGTCATAGACCCCTTCCCTCTTACCCCACCCCTCTTACCCCTCCCGATACGTCAACACTCTCTCACCCGCGTTCCACGCCCCTGATCAGTAGAGCAGTGAAGTGTGACACACAGTGCGCATATTATGGCTACCGCTTCTAAACGTAAACGTGTTGTTTTGTCGATCCAACAAAAGTTGGACATTGTTCAAAATATTGAACGTGGTTCCACGGTTAAACAGATGTGTAACCAGTACAATGTTGGCGATAGCACAGTGCGTGATATTTTAAAAAATAAAGATAAACTCGTAACTTTTGCATGTTCCTCGGACTCGAATTTTGGAATGGCCAATCGGAAGACCATGAAAAAATCAACGTTTGACGAACTTGATCAGTGCATGTTGGAGTGGTTTTCGCAGCAACGCGCACAGGGAACTCCGGTATCAGGACCGATTTGCAAGACGAAAGCAAAGTTTTTTTTTGAAGCTCTCGGAATGGAAGGGGACTTCGATGCATCATCGGGTTGGCTCACGCGATTCAAACTGAGACACGGAATCCGGGATGTGTCTACGAAAGGAGAAATCTTAAGTGGTGACATTGACGCTGCTAATCAGTTTAAAACGGAATTTCAAAAATTTGTGGAGGACGAGGGACTGTTGCTGGAACAAATTTACAACGCAGATGAGTCCGGGTTGTACTGGAAATGTCTACCCACCCGGACCCTAGCATTTAAAAAGGAACACAGTACATCGGGACACAAGGCTTCCAAAGAGCGCATTACAATTATGACCTGCGCTAACGCAACTGGACAACATAAATTGCCCTTACTTGTGATCGGAAAAGCCAAGAAACCTAGATCTTTTAAGGGCACTGAGGCCAAAAATTTACCCGTGGATTATTTCAATCAAAAGGCTGCTTGGATGAATTGCGAAATATTTAAAACTTGGTTTGACTTAACATTTGTACCGGAGGTAAAAAAACACTTGAAAGCTCATGGCATTCCTCAGAAAGCTGTTCTTCTCTTGGACAACGCACCTTCCCACCCTAGTGCAACTAATTTGAGATCACCTGATGGAAATATCTTCGTGAAATATATGCCTCCCAATGTTACGGCCATGATACAACCAATGGACCAAGGCGTTATTTCATCTTTGAAACGCAACTATCGCTCAGCTATCCTTCAGAAAAGAATAGAAGAAGGGAACGACCTCAAGAGCTTTTGGAAGGACTTCACAATCTTAGATGCCATCTACGAAGTGCGATCTGTTTGGGAAAAAACCAAACCGCTGACTATCAAACGATCTTGGAAAAAAATCATGCCCGACATTTGTGAAGACAATGACTTTCTTGGATTCGACGAGACTGATTTTGTTGTTGAAAAAATCACAGAAGCTATAAAAGATGTGCCAGGAGGAGAGGAAGTGGACGGAGAAAATATACTGCAGTGGTTGGATTGTGATGCGGAAGATCAAGGGTATGAGCTGCTGACAGATGAGCAGATTGTAAACAAGATAACAGGTCCACCTGTCGTGGAGGACGAGAGTGAAAGTGATGAGGAGGGTGGGTCACGTGATCAACAACAAACAACTGTGTTGCACAGTGCTGCACTGGCGAGTGTGGAACAGCTGCTTGAGTACTGTGAGAGTCAAGAAGATGCTTCAATCGCAGACAAAATTGTGTTACGAAACATGAGAAGTAGAATCAAAAAGAAATGTTTCTCTGTTCAAAAACAGAAAACTGTTACGGATTATTTTCAAAGAAAGTAATTCACGGTATTTTGTGACTTGTAAATATTTTTTTTATTTGATCTTAGTTTTGCCGTGATTTGAGCACCTAAGTACTGTAAATGTTCATATTCTTTGTACTGTATTTACATTAACGTGTGTTATTGTGTTCAAATATGTGTGTTAGGCCCTATTCATTCATTGTGATTCCTGTCAAATACAACATTCAGGTATGTTTTAATGCAATATAAATATGTTAATTACCACCGTTTAATAGGGTTTTGCATTTTAATAACCTTTCCTGTTCATTTTATAGTATTTTGCGGATTAACCGCGATTTTACGTATCCGGGAAGCCTTAACCCTACTTTATCGCGGTTAATCGGGAGTTGAGTGTAGTTACATTATACAGTGAATTAACAAAATATAATGAATTAAGGAACTAGTAGATTTCTGGAATACAATAGTGTTCCTACAATAAAAATTTGATATTATGACCAGTACAGAAAAGCTAACAGAATATTCATATAAAATTTATATGCTTGTAAATATTCAGTTTAAAGTGCAGATATTATAACTCACATCAAGACTGCATGGTAGTTATCACAATTACTAAATTGTTTTAGTAATACCTGATACCAGCGCATGAACAACTCGCTGTCGGGATACTTGAAAAAGCCTCCGACGTCAGCACCACAGTTTGAAAAGCCACTAATAGCCAAAGACAAGCACATGGGGATAGAGACAGCAAGATGGCTCCATTCGGCCGCATTGTCACCAGTCCAGATCGCAGCATAACGCTGAGAACCTGCAAATCCTGACCTTGTCAAGATAAAAGGTCGCTTCCTATTAGCTGGATCTTGCTCACCCGACCGTTTCAACAAACCATCGTATGTTGCCATTACCTGAAAACATTTTGAATATATATTAAGAATTGTACATGTCTAACTTGGTTTTATAAAAGATTGGGAACATTTTCAACAGCAATTGGACTAGTTTAAATATTTTATTGTTTTAATGAGTACATTGAATGTTTAGGGTTAGGTCTAATGGAAGACTTTTCAAGACTCTGGATACTGCTCTTACGGAACCAGAGGATATCAGAAGAGCTACACTCGGGGAGACCCTGTCCTTCATAAGGGGACGACTGGTCTCTTGTGACACTGTTGCTAGGCTCGGGGCGCAAAGGGCCACGGAGTCTAGGAACGGCTTGGTGACAAGACCACAACCCGGTGTATCTAATCTAGGTCTAATCTAATCTAGGAGGTATCTGTAGTCTTAACCTATTTATATATAGTAGACTCTCCCTCGTTAGGCTTCTTTTGGTTCGGCCAGCCACCTGACCGGTTATTGCATTAAGTAAGCTTAGGCCTACTTAAATTCTTTTAGTGTAAGTAATTACACTGAAATATTTCGTTAATAGTTACAATGTTTATGACAGTCGAAAGGCCTTTACTGTGGTTACAACAGTCTTATTTTAATAACTTCGGGTAGTTCCGCTATTTTCTAGTTCGGCCAGCGGCTCATCTCAAGGTTGCCGAACGAGGCAATAAAGTACAATAAAAATATTTCTTATTTCAAACACTAAGTAATACATAAAAATAAATAAATTAACTTAACTGAATAAATAATTTAGTGTTCTATAAAAGAAGAACATTTGTTTGGTATTTGGATCTAGTAGTTTTACATTTTTAACAAGCAAACAAATTTGAAACATTTTTTAAATGTAGGCAATGAATATGTATAATAAACCCATGGTTGTCGGGAATTCAGTTATCAGAGATTCTTTCCTGACAATTAAAATGTTCACTAACAAACGACAGTTTACAAAATAAAAAATATATAAAAATTATTATAAATAACAAGAATGAACCTTAAATCTGTGGTAAAAATCTGTGGAATAAACCTTAAATATGTATGCTTACCTGGAACTATGACAAGGCCTAACTATACCCTGAACTTTTTGATAGAATACAGAAATATTCATATAGGACAACACTAATTCTAACTCTTTCTCATTGTTCTGAGCAATACTTACAAACAAGTGGCCATACTGATTGTGGATTTCTCTGTGTTCCCGACCCCCATGGTGTACACAATCTTTGGACATTGTGACCTCAGGCCCATTGAATACAGAAGGCTCATTCATATCGTTCCAGATAAAAAGGTTCTCTGAAGAGCCAATATAATTGGATAGACTGTACCGTGATGAGATGTACTCTCTTACTGCAGGATTGAAAACGTCTAAGTAGCTGGATGACCCGGGCCAACACCACCCTGTACATAGCAATAATTGAAAAAATTAAGGACTGTAAGGACCTAAAGCGTTGATTAGACAGTTCTACGAATATAAGTACATAAGATATATTGACTAGTGGTGAGTAAGCGTGGTAGAAAAAAGAACTATGTACGAGTGCACATATAATACACAAGAGTTTGGTACTCATCAAAAATAAATCCGCAGTCCAAAAGAAAGATTCTATTTTATGTTATTCATGTTGGCAGACTTGTGATTTATGTCTGCTAAGTCATGATTAGTATATATTTATTAAGTCATAATTAGTCATAATATATTTTCCAACTGTGCTCTGTAGTCCAAAGTTGTTCTATTGTTATCTGCAAAAAGACTAAAACTCTTAGACTTGACTATTAAATTGTGAATAACCCTGAGACGGTTTCTTGGTTTTTCCAATTGATCTCAACACATAACTTTCTAAACATTCCAGATAAGCTAGGCTTCACATCATCATTCCTGTTGTTCTACTAACACTATTTCTAGTGTCACAACTGTTATACGTACAATAACCATACACATAGGAAACATAGAGATATGCTTTTATGTCTGGCAAAATCCACTGCCTTTTAAATTCATTTTTTTATTATAACAAATCTACTATAAAAACTATTCAGTCCAATTCTCTGCTTGGTATTACTTAGATACCAGCTGTACATGTGTGTTTTCTCTAGTAACTTCTTCAATTAATTAATAGTGTTTGAATTTTGTCTATACATGTTCATTATTTATTTCTAAGATGCTGATCCCACAAATTTTCAACACCACTGGCATTTTCTTCAGGTGAGGAGGTGAGGTGAGGTGAGGTGAGGTGAGGTGAGGTGAGGAGGGAGGGAGGGAGGGAGAGAGTGAAGAAAATGCCTCTCTACTCACCTGAAGAAAATGCCAGTGGTGTTGAAAATTTGTGAGATTGTGTTTATTTTGTGTTAATTTTACTACTCTGATGTTAGTGAACTTGTCTTTTAAGGTTAGTTTGCTGATGTCCTATCTCTCCAATATACTAATTCCTGGCCTAGTGCCCTTTAACCTAACCTAAGATGCTGATCGTAAATTGTTACTATCTGAGTTTGACTTAACTCAGAAAGGACTATTTAATGGCCCAACTATAGGACCTACAGCTTCACGTAGAATCCAAACCACAGTGTTGTTCTGATTTTCAGCTAGATGACATGCCTGACACTCAGTTCTCTTCCCCACACAACATCTGAACCTTGACTACCATCCAACATGGACACACCAGACTTTTCTAGTAGTGTCCAAGTCGATGGAAACCACTGAGAGGACTCTGTGTCATTATTAAGAGGACCGAGCATAGACCTATCGCCTACAATCTCCTCAACACTTTGTCTCCAAGTATCTGAGTTTCAGAACTGCACCACCAGTGCCGTCATATTTTGGATATAATTGAATCTATATATATATATATATATATATATATATATATATACAGGGTGGCGCAAAAAGAACGCATGGATTTGAGTAACGTAGTACCAGTGGAGGGGAGCGGTCAGTGACCGCCGAGCGACGCCATTTTGTTGGTTGAAGCGTCCAGTTTTAGTAGCAATGGAGCAGTGGAACGTGCAGCATCGTGTGTTCGCTGTTGAACACTATTTTAAATCAAATGAATCTGTCATCACTGTTCAACGAAAATTTCATTTACAGTTTAATGCCGCGCGTAATGGTTCGGTACCTGATCGCAACTCGATACTTCGTTGAGTTAACTCGTTTCGTACAACAGGATCAGTGTTGAAGAGTAAATCGACTGGTCGCCCTCGTACGGCGCGAACTCCGCAAAATGTTGAGTGTCAGAGCCTCAGTTCTTGAAAGTCCTCACCGCTCGACTAGACGGCGTGCTACGACCTTGGGGATATCACGTCGATCGCTACAGCGCATCCTGACATGTGAGTTACAATTCCACCCTTACAAGATAATGATTGTTCAGAAGCTGCATGAACGTGATTTTCACGAACGAAGAGTTTTTTGTGAGAGAATGCTTGATGTCGTTGGAAATGACAATAATGTTGTAATGCTGAGTGATGAAGCTCATTTCCACTTGAATGGCTCAGTAAACAAGCAGAATTGCCGCTATTGGGCAGCTCACAACCCACAGGAAATGCTCAAAAACCACTGCATTGTCTTAAAGTTACAGTATGGTGTGGGGTCTCTAAAATTGGCATCGTTAGACCTTATTTTTTTGAAGAGCATGACCAAACAGTCACTGTTCATTCTGAACGATACGTGACAATGCTACGCACATTTTTGCAGCCAAATCTTGAAGCTTTAGGGCTCGATATGGAACAAACATGGTTTCAACAGGATGGAGCCAAAGCCCACACGAGTAATCAATCTATGGCTGTCGTTCAAGGAATGTTTCCTGGTCACTTGATTTCACGTTTCGGTGATCTCCATTGGCCTGCACGTTCGCCAGATTTGACTCCTTGCGACTTCTTTTTATGGGGACACCTGAAATTCAAAGTTTATCGTCGTAAACCTCGGTCACTCGAAGAATTGAAGGCTGCAATAAGTGAAGAAATGTCCGCTGTATCACAGGACACTTTGAACAAAGTTATTGAAAACTTTGAAGAGAGACTTGCAATGTGTATTCATGCAGAAGGACGCCATCTTTCTGATGTTATTTTAAAAAATTAGTTAATTGTCTTATAATTACTAACACCCAACTTTCAAATTGGGTTGTTTGATGATTGTTTTGGTGTGATTAAAAAATTAACCAACTTATAGCCTTTTAAAATCCATGCGTTCTTTTTGCGCCACCCTGTGTATATATATATTGTTACTCTAAATTGTAACTCAAGTTAAACTATGCCTTACATTATCGAATTGCATCTTGCTCATTTTGTTACCTGCAACAAAAAAATCCTTAAAACTAATATGTCTTGTCTAAAAGTGTGTCCAACTTGTGTTGTTATTGTGACAAATGATGACAAGACATTAGATCTGATGGCACTATGATGGATGGTTTCACGCCTCATGTAATTGACCTGACCCAAACTGAGTACTCTGACAAGTTAGCAAAAAATGAGAAACACAATTGGTTCTGTGGATATGATGCTCGTAGTACTAAGCAGCCTCTAAACATTCTAATTCAGTTATTATAGTTTAATGAAAAAATTACAAATTTGACCAACAAAACTGACACCCTTACACCTCTCCCAACAAAAAAATCAAATAATTTGTTGATTCTTTAAATAAAAACCTTACAAAACTTGAACATCATGTCTCTCAAAATGAAAATACTCTTTAAAAACAAGTCACTTTTTGTTCAAACTATCACATCCCAATTTTATCAATGAGGGAATTAAAAATACTATGTCGGAAATAAGACAGGTGATAAGTCTAACTACTAAATGTGATCTTGAAGAGAGGGCAAGACTTTAATCTGATCATTGCAAGTTTTTCACTTAAGACTGGTAGAAAAGCAGATCAGACATTTTCAGCTGTCACGATTGCTAGAGATTGCACTCTTCAAGAGTAGAAGTACCTTAAACTATAATAGCGGAGCTAGAGGACAAGACATCTTGTGGGGAATCTAATCTAACCCAAAAGTACATGAATAATGTTCCTTAATTGTTTAGTCTCCAAAAAAGGTGTACGGTTTGTTGGTTCTTCTTATCTGTATATTATTTTGAAAATGTAAATTGTTAACATCATTATCTCATGCTATAAATATGTCACCTTATGATATCATATCACTTCCGGTTTAAATCAATCTATAGCCAGATTTACACGATGCAGAACTTAGTTTTACTAGTTCCAATGTTTAGGGTGATAGATGATAGCACTAACTGCAGTGGTATTCTTGGTGCAATTTATAACTGCATTTCTTGCACCAGGATCCCCACTAGTATAAATGATATTGAAGGTCTTACAAATTGTAAAAATATTTCCAACAAAAAAACTGAATCCCCTTGGCACATGGATTTCTGAAAGGCCACTAAACCACAGTGAATTTGACAATGCTTCAGGAATACATAAAGACGAGTTTGAATGATTAATAGGCTCAGGTTAATAGTGTGTATTTAGATTTTTGTTAGGCTTTTTATAAGGTAAACCACAGTCCACTTGTTGGGAAGCTCGAAGGCTATGTAATTTGGACTTTTTGTACTTGATCTTTATTTTCCCTGATTTTTTCAAGAAAGATTTTCAAATTGAAACTAATTCAAGGTTCTCAGCCTTGGTCAGAATCCATTTTCATAAAATTAGAACGTATATGGTCCAACATTTTAGGGTAAATTTAGTTGTATCTGGTCCATGAATCATTTTTAAAATAACTGGTATATATTAATTCATTTTCATTGTGAAGTGTCTTCAGAAATTAGTTTTGAAAAATCTTAGTAGTGAATTGTGTGCCTTTTTTCTTAGGAATAAAATATTTTACTGAAACTGAATTTTACTTGGAAAAGATAACTAACTATTAGGAACATACGAAATTAGTACCTTGCTGTAACTACACACAGAATAAATCCTAAAAATTCTTTAGTTAAAATAAATTACTCAAAACTACCTATTTTAAATTGGATGAAAGGGTTTTCAGAACATAGTCTTAGATGAGCAATGCCTAACTATGATCTTGAGAGTCAACTGTGTGAATAAACTACTTATTACAAACAATAGTCTTAGGAATATTTATGTAAATTTGAATTATTAATGGTTTTTAGTTTTTATTCTTACAAAATAAGTAAACTTTACCTTCATAATCATTTCCATCCTTATTCTTTACATAATAATTGTTGGCTTCAGCATCGTTATGAAGAAAGTAACTACCATCTCGCTTGATGTGAGGATCCACTATTGCCACCAACTTGCGACCCACTGCAGTTAAATTGGCTATCATATCCAAAGGCTTGGAGAACTTGTAGTTATCCCAGGTGAAATACCTAAATTAAACAAAACCAACAGGTAAATTCATTTACACTTATCGATGTTGCATCATATGGATAGTATAGAACCAAATATAAGACTTTATTTTTTGAAGTATAAAACCTAATTGAATTGATTTAAAATGAATCTTTACGGTCTGATACTAGCGTAGTTTTTAATATGTAAAATATAAGTAACTATCATTACTCAACGAGAATAATAAATAATACAAATGAAACAGTGACTACGTTATCAACCCATTGTTGATTAAATATAAAATAAAAGGAACAAAAGTAAAAGCAAAATAATATAAGTTGAACATTATAGTGAAAATAGATAAATGGTATATTTATTTTTATTTTATTTATTCATAAGACGCCGATCGTTAAGATATGGGCGAATATGGATTTCGAATGAGTGTGATGAGTGTATATGAGCGAATTGTTACAAACTAAGGCCGACTATTCCTTAAAAAGTGTCATTAATTAATAGCCCAATGACAAATGAACAGCCAGTGGTTATCAGCTGATCCTTCTCAAAATGTATTATGTTATGCATATCTATAAAACATAAATAAAACAGATAGAGCTGCAGATAAAGGTTTATGCATAATTACATATCTTATTATTACATAAAAATCTAAAATGGTGTCTGTTTCTGAGTATGTTACTTTGTCACGCAAAAACTTCTGGATCCATTCAGCTAAAATTTTGCATGGACGTTTATAAGGTCTCTGGTTAACAGATAGGCCTAACTTTATTTTGAAATTCCGTCAGGGCACTGCCCCTGGGGCTCTAAGAAGTATTAATGCAAGCCCTATGGCAATACCAATATGACAATTGTTTATGACAATTCTTTATTTATTCCTTTTACAGCCAGCGTTACTCATGCAGGTTTGTCGCTCAAACGCCAGACACTCAACGCATTATATGACACTAAACCGCCAGAGCAATATGTTGCTTTTTACATCCACAGATAAAAGATTGTTAATCTGGTAATTTTTAAGATACATCAGTTCTGTTTTTGCTCATTGTTTTACTGTTTTGCTCATGAAAAATATATCTTTGATTTAATATACTTAATTAGTTTATTACTCTTAATTCACACTTTTATACAAAAATGTGAAAAGAAAAGATTATGGAATATCTTTAATTTTGGGACATAGTAAATAAATACAAATTTAATTCCTAATTTTTTTATCCAATTTTGTTTAAAGTTTAACAGTGAACAAATTAATAAATTTTAAGCACAATATATCACAATTTGTGTGTTTTACAAATTTATAACTAAAATACTACATCAAAATTAGCAATTTATATGCTAATTACTAATAACTAAAGCTTCCGGTAACAACCGTGTCAATGTGTTATCTACAATATTTACATCACTAAACGTTTCGCCCATACTGTGATGTGGAATCTTCAGTGGTATATCTGAAACATTATATACTAAACCTATATAACAACTAAAAATATCCATACTGTTATAAAATTAATAACCCTCATATGTATTATTTATTTTTTATATACATATATATGTACAACTCATATGTAAGCTTATACAAAAACATTTATTAAAAATAGTTTTCAAAAATTTAAATAAACTGGGCCTAACTAAATAAGATTCCAACAGATTACAAATTCATATAAAACAATAAAAATAACCAATTGATAAAAATTAAAAACATGTAAAATATAACAATAAATAACTGTCAGTAGCAGCTGCCATTCGCACTGCTATGTAAATATTGTGAAAGCTTTGGATATATGTAAACTAAATTCAATCAATCAAAATAGATATATTCTAGTTATAAATATTTTTCTGAATACAACTATATTGATTTCATCCAATATATTAAAATACATTACGTAAACAATAAAAATGTAGAGGGCCTATATATAGGCTCACAGCGATTGAGCATCAACACTCTAAAGGCCTATACATAGGCTCTTAGTGTTTGGTCAACTTTCTAGGGTCTGTATATAGGCTCTTGGCAGTTATAGAGTTAATTAATCCTCAGCTGTTAAAAAAACCAAATGAAATGAAAACTTATGAAACATACCTTTTAATAATCAGGTTAAAAGTATGAGTTACTTCATTTATTTGATACCATCAGCTTTTAAATAAAAACAAATAAAATGAACACTTTTGAAATAGGCCAAGTTATGCTTATTGAAATTTAACATTTAAAGTAAACAAAAACATTACTGTTTATATGTTGATCTCCTAGCAAGACACGGGTAAACAGCTAATATCTAATATAATGATCAAATTGCCTAAATTAGGGTTGTAAACACAAATGACAGTTAAAATTGAAAATCTGTGAAATGGTAATTTTTATATGGTTAAATGCTTTGAAAATGAAAATTTCTTGGCTTTTTTATGTCAAATTAAAATACCAACACATATTTCAACTATATTCATTAACACCTTCATTGCTAACCTACAAGTGATACCTTCACTAGGAGCAGTGAAATATAACGAATATTTAGTTTATTTGAATATCTGAACAATTTATATTTAAATATGGCTAACAGTAATATTTGATTCGATAGAACATTTGTAGAGTGCTCACAATGAATCACAGCACTTCGATAAATGCTGAAAACACTGAGGCAATAACACAAAACTAACAATATGGCGCTGAACCGCGCCTTCAGCAGCGAACGTGTTAACACGCCTTCAGCAACGAACTTGTTAACAGTATTATTTCTTTAGTTGTAGAAGTACAAACTTTTTGTTATCTGTGTGTTCAATGTCCAGCCACATGACGTCCATGGGCAAGTCATAGTGGTCGAAACCTCTGTTCACCTTGTCTACATCCTCTTGGTCATTGTAATTCCAGCGACACTGATGATAACCCAAGGCAAAGTACTGCAACAAAGTAAATTTAAATCATGAATTCCAGAATTGCTTGTACTGTGTATGTTTCAAAGAAAAACTTTTGTCAGTTAAATGTATTAAAGGAATAATGGACAAGCTACTATTACTAGCTACATTCATCAATTAATTAATCTAAATATCAGTTAAAATATGAATGTTTATTTATGGTGTCAGTCATTAAAAATCCTAAACCTTTTAAGTTTTCAACGAAGTTCTTCCATCCAACGTACCTCTTGAAATAACCTCCCATCTACCACAAACTTTGGTTTTGACAAAACCTCCAACCAACCTAAAGTACATCTTAACCATTGAAGTGATGGACTATAAATGTCTTAAGTGCTAGCCTCATTTTCAGACCCTCACAGACATGTTGTAATAAATAATAAAAAATATTAATGAATACCTTAAATATAGTTCGTGTACATAATATAGAATATTACACATCAAAATCTTCACTGTTAAATTCTACATATTATCATGCAAATAAAAAGATTAGCTAAATTTATCTTTGAGACAGCTTGGTATAAGCAATAACAAAAAAACAATTTTCAAAATATTAATTTTTACAAGCTTTACATCATTTTACAAAAATTTAATATCAAAATTCCAAAAGGTAAATTTTTTTACAAAATTTGTATTGAAAACTATGTTTTTGGTTTGACAAAAATATGCGCTAGGCCCATAAAGGCAAAAACTTAAAACTTGTGGTCATGTTAGGAAAACATTTCCACTGTGGGAAAGGCTTAGCTCACTTATTTTATTATAATATCATACTTATAAATAAACAAACTATCTATAAGAACATAAATTTTATAAGATAAAACTACAGTTAAACAGACAAACTGCGCATCAATGGGAGGAGCATAGTAATAACAAAGCTGGACAATCAGCTAACATTTCAACAACAACAAAACATCTTTCCTTAGACTAGGAACAAACTAGAACCCAATCAATAAACAGGAGTATAAAATAAAGTTCTTACAGTTTTTAATTTTATTAAAAAATATAATGGATCGCATTATAAATACAGTGTTCGGTCCGAGACGTTAGCACTTAACACAGGCCTAATAACATTTTGGTCTGAGACGTTAGCACAGAGGGTTATTTGCAGGAAGGAATGCATTTAAGATATTTAATAATACAGTGGAATCTCCGTTAATAATCAAGGTGGAACTAAGTCCTTCTACCTTGATTGTATCCTACTATAGGAATTATTTTCTTACCCAAATGCATTCACTCATAACACATCACCACCTGACACCATTGGCTTAATCGACTACTCTCACACTAAATGTCTATATAATAGTGCGAGGAGTCTATACAAATGTCTATACAATCCTCGCACTAAGATTTTACAATACAGTACTGCAAATATTGTCGTAATTTATTGTTATTACTGTTATTGTTCAATATTTTATTTAAGTGTTTTGATATGAGTGGTAATTGGTTGACAGTTGCTTATAACGAAATTGAAATGACGAATCAATCAGTGTTTTCGTTGCCAATGTGTACAACAAATGTGGTACTGATACGATAATTTTGTTCCGTTAAAATTTTGAATGGTTCCCTACACTATTAAGAGAGTAATGCAGTTTTGTTAAATGACAGGATAAATACAACAATTTTGTTCGGTATTTGGACTGAACGGTACCCTGCACTTAAAACCAAGACGCGAATACTACTGTGGACCATAGATAGAAGAAATACGAAAGGATTTGTTGTCAACAAATTTAACGTTAGAGGTAATTGCCCATCCACAATGCTGTATATGGACATTACATTAGATTTTTACAATTAAATACTATTATTGTAGTTTTTACCGACTGTTGTAGAGTTTTAAAATGGAATATTTATTCCCAACTTCTTGTCATTCTGTGGTAATACAACCTTTAAAAGACAAACTGATGTTCCTACTTTTTTGTACAGGTCTGTAACTACATTTAAATATTTTGTGTTTTATCTTGTAATAAACTAGTTTTATACTTTTTTCATGGCTTTTAATTATTTTTACCGTAACTATGGTGAGTGAGTGAGTGTGAGTGAGTATGTGTGTCTGTGAGTGAGTGAGTGAGAGTGTGAGTTTGAATGTGAGAGTGAGGGGTGACAGCTGGT
This sequence comes from Stictocephala bisonia, assembly GCA_035578905.1. Lineage (NCBI taxonomy): Eukaryota > Metazoa > Arthropoda > Insecta > Hemiptera > Membracidae > Stictocephala > Stictocephala bisonia. The sequence goes on from JAQJVL010002115.1 coordinate 25,383, forward strand.
ATAGTGAACGTATTGTTTTTTTATTGGTAGGTTTGATGTGCATATCAGTTTGAAGTCACCGTCCTCCAATCCAATTTCAACATCAAGGAAGAGTATGCGTTCAGAAGAGGATTGCCATGTGTAATTCAGGGATGAAAAGTTTTGTAGGCTTTGAAGAAAGGTTTCAAGATTGGTTTCGCAGTCAGTCCAGATCATGAAAATATCATTGATGAAACGGAGCCAGCAGTGGGGTTGGACAGGTTGTTTTTGAAGGAAAGTCTCCTCCAATTTCCCCATAAACAGGTTGGCATAGGAAGGCCATGCTGGTACCCATAGCAGTACCCTTGATCTGGAGGTAGTTGATGCCAGAACTTTGGAAGTGTTTTTTTTCAAGATGAATTGAGTCAGCTGAACTAGGAAGGAAGTGCTAGGTTTGGTGTTTGGAGGTCGTGTATTGAGGAAATACTCATTAGCAGCTAAGCCATGAGCGTGGGGTATATTAGTGTACAATGAAGTGGCATCAATGGTAACCAGTTTGGTGTTAAGGGGTAGAGGTTAGGGAAGATTTGGAGAGGAGACTAAGGAAATGATTGGTATCCTGGATGTGGGAAGGAAGTTGTCGTACTAGAGGTTGGAGTTTGTCATCGACAAAGGCAGAGATACGTTCGGTAACAGAATTATAGCTGGCCCCAATAGGCCTACCAGGTGGAGGGATGGTGCCTTTATGGATTTTGGGTAAAATATAAAACTGGGGTGGAATAGGCTGTTCATTGATGGTGGAAGAGGCAGAGGTCAACATGGTGGAGACAAGCATGGTGCTGGTAACAAAGGAGCCAAAGCACGTCAGCATTATATGAGACGAGGCTTTGAAACTGGCAATAACCCATTTTACCTGAGATTTCCTAATGAACCCTACTACAAGGGACACCAGTAAGTAAACCAAATTTAAATTGAATCCATCTCCTTAGTTAATTATTAGGGGTGTGCTAGTAGTGATTTTTGAGTTCGAGTCGAGTAGAGTTGTTGGCATTTTTTTCGAGTATCGAGTATTTTTCGAGCGAGTATTTACAGAAGGATTTCCTGTTCACTAAAGACAACTGTAAAAGGCAGACACCATACTAAGCCTATGTTAAGTTTTGCCAGATTCATAAATATATACATCTAAACTGAACACAATAATTTTGAATTGTTGTTTGTAACTGTAACATGTGATAAATAAAACTTGTTACTTCCTGCCTTCCTACATTTTTATGTGGCATTGTTTTGTTTAACCTTTTTCCTTTTTTCAGAACTAAAATTATGTAAGAAATTAAGAAAGTATATTGTTATTTGAAACAACGTGGATTATAAAGATTTAATCTGTTCACTCATATCACAGATCAGATTTTCTATGCAAGCCAATTATACTGTTTCCCAGCTGGCCTATATGTTTATCTGGTGGTTCAGTTCAAAGTGTACTGCGAAAACGTAGTGAAGCTTGTTGGCAAAAGTTGCATCCAACCAAACTGATGCTAAAATTCAGGCAATATCGCCAAATGTGGTCATTTGCTTTGAGAATTTCCTCTTCTCAACAAAAAATTGATTGTGTACACGCCAAGAAGAGTGGATCTGTATTCTGTAGGTATTTAATTCAGTAATAACAAGGTTACAACTAATAAGCTCTGAATTATATAATCAAATTTGAAAATCTGGATGACAATGAATGTGGTTCAATCAATTGATAATAATAACTAAGCAGGTTTACTAAAAATAACTAAGCAGGTTTACTAAAAATAAATTTTTAAGTCACTTAGGATGAATTAGTGTTTCACTATGGTGAAAAGTGCCAAGCAATTCTGAGCAAAAATGTAAGGGTTTACAACAAAAATCATATTAAATTTATTTTTGGTCATAAACCTTTGAAATAAGTTTTATTTTGTTTTATGATTATTATTGCACCTTTTGATTGTAAATTATTTTAAAATATTGTCTTCCAAGTATTTATAAACTAAAAAACATGTAAAAAAGATAAAAATAAAAATAAAAAATTGGATTTTGAGTCCATAAAAGTATATTTCAGTATTTTTTTTAATTTTTTCCAGTAATACTGTCTTATAGTGCATCTAAAACTGAACAAAACCAGTATAACAAATATTACTTTCATGCAAACAATTCCCAATATTTTGCAAAATAAAAATATTTTATAATACGATAATTTACGGCGAAAACATATAAGTTATGGAAAAAATTTATTCTCTGTATTCTTATAAAAAAAAAAGTTATAAGAAGTAAATTACTATATTAGGAGCTTATTCTATACCTAAAATATGTTGTAACTATAGTAATCATAAAGAATAATATAGAAAATGAATCATTTCATACCTTATTGATTGTTCAATTCTATATTCAGAGTGAAAAATCAGGTCTGCTTACTGAAGCATTGAATTTATAATTTTTTTACACTAATCATCACAGTTTACTTTATTTCTATCCATTTTACAATAAAAATGATTAAATCTTTTATTTGAAAACACACGCAAACACCGCTCGGCACAATGTAAACAAACAACGAAACAACTAGCGCAACTTTGTAAACAAATGAAACATCGATATATCGAAGAGTACATCGAAACATCGATCGAAACAAGTACTTCGACGCCTTTAGAAGCTGTCTGCATCGTTACTAGCCAGTTAATACAGTAAGATAGTACTATAATAAATTAAATACGGATCGACACGCTCCGTGTCGACGGCATTTTTAGCACAGAAATGCATCGACACGGAGCGTGTCGTGCGGCACTTAAAGGGTTAAACTATGATCGGTAATGAAATATGTGCAACTTGAAACTACTTCGATACGTGAGGCTACACTAAACAACAGATAAATAATTATGTCATAACGAGAAATTCATTAAACATGGTGTAATCGTAGTCGGCTAATATAATAGGTCTACCCGATATTGGCGACGACATGCAGTCTGAAATATCAGCTAAGTGCCAACTAGTGATACAGTGAAGATTTTGGGCAGCTTAACTATAAACTTATGAATAAAAACGAGACGTTTGATAAGGCTTCGTTTCAATAACAATTATTTTCCCAATCTCTAAATTCGTCATATTTTGTTTCTCCCTCACTTTGGTTGATTCGTGATTGTTTTACAGTTTACATTGACGTCAATGGGAACAGGGGACCGTTTAGTGAATTTACGAATCAAAATTATCGTACTTTACCACCTTTTACACTCCAACTGTGTTATTGTCTAACACAGTCAGAAAACCGTTCAACAATTTGACAATTAACCGGCGGTATTTCACGACCCACGGTCTCCATCTCCGGGCCAGCGGGAAGCGGCTTCTTTCTAATATTATCGTGGAATGTCTGTCTCGTCTTACACCAGTTCCTTTGTGTGAAGAAGAAGCCTCTTTGGACCTCAAACTGCGGACTCATTCGATCCAGCCATCATCTCCGATGCCAAGTCCCATAACTCTTCCTTATGACAGCTATGCTGATGCTGCTGCCCGACCTCCCTCTAATAAAAACTCTCCTAAAGTTCTATCACCTGTGAAACATATTGTAACTGATACATGCAGGAGTAGTAGTAATAAGCAGTCTTTTTTAGTGTAAGAAATAAGGAATCTGTCAGTTACTCAGATTTTAGTCGTATTATACCTAACAGTCCCCCAAACACCTCTGGTTCTCTAAGTAAGGTCCCTCCTGAAATTGATCGCTTAAATTTAGATTCTGATAGCACTACTGACAACACAAGGCTTAATCGACTTTTCAAAACTTCAAATTCCTTAAACATTTTGCAAGTTAATATACAGTGTATCCGAAATAAAATTTTGGAAATAGACCATTTTTGTGATTTAGAAAATATTGACATAATTTGTGTTTCGGAACACTGGTTAAAAGAGGATCAAGTAACCTGCTTTGTACCCCTTAATTTTAAACCTGCAAATGTTGTTTGTAGGCAAAATAGAAAAAATGGCGGAGTTGGCATTTACACCAACTCTAGACTACAGTTTACATTAATAAACTTAGACAATTTTTATTCGGAATTTCACTTTGAACTTTGTGGAATAAAAATAGTCAGGCATTGTGGTGATCTAAATATTTTAAGCATATACAGGTCACCTGAAGGTGACATTAACACTTTTTTTCATTTGTTTGAGCTAGCCACAAAAATGTTGGTAAAAAATTCAGAACAACTTATCATTTGTGGAGATTTTAACATCAATTTCTTGGATAGTAATGATAGAGTCACAAAACAGTTTCTAAACTTAGTTAGGACTTTAAACTTAACTTACACAAATAGAGAACCTACAAGAGGGACTCGTTGTCTTGATAACTTTTTGGTAAATTTCTCCTCTAATTTATGTAAAAGTAAAGTCATAGGTGGCTATTTTGCGGACCACGACCCTCTTGTATTAACTATGTACACCAAACACTTTCCATCGCAGCCCAAAAAATCCAATAGGCAGCCAAAAAGAACTCAAAATGAACAACAAATTTTACAGTTTATTCAATGCCTTAATGAGGAAAAATGGTCTGTCATAGAAGATTATAAACTAAACAAAATTAGTGTCACAGATTTATTTGATAGCTTTTATAAAACATACATTAGCTTGTGGCACTATTGTTCACCATTAGTTTCTAAGTCATGCAAGGCACAGAAGAAAAAGTTGTTTAATTGGTACACAGAAGATCTAGCTACTTTAAGGAAAGATATGTTGATCTGTCGTGATATTTACAAAAACTTGTACAGGAGTGGTTCTTCGCAGGCACAATCTGCCTTTAATGCCTATAAGAAAGTAAAAAAACATTATAAGATAGAATTAATTAAAGCCAAAAGGAAAGCATCTGGTAACTATATTGAAAACTCCTCAAACAGATGCAAAGCTGCATGGAACATCATCTCACAGGAAAACTCTTCATCGCACACACATGACATTGAACTTGAACCTGACAGACTAAACTCATATTTCATAGAATCCCCCAAGGAAATCGGAAACAAGATTCCTGATGTGATTCCTGATTCTCTCAACCAACAAATCTTTGGACAAATAAGACACTCTGAATTCACATGGAGAGAAGTCACTGAATTGGAAGTAACAGACCTTGTTTCTAAATTTTCAAATTCCAAAAGTTTTGATCATTACTGGATTTCTAACTACATCGTAAAACAAACCATTCACTGCATTAGTAAACCACTTTCTTTTGTCCTATCACAGTGCCTTGTACATGGATATTTTTCAAATTTACTTAAGATCTCTAAAATAATTCCAGTTTTTAAGAAAGGCGATAAAAAACAACCTCAAAACTACCGGCCAATTTCCATAGTCTATTTTTTCAAAGATTCTTGAATCTGTAATGCACGAACAGTTAAACTCATATTTCAACCAAAACAGCCTTATTTCAAGTAGTCAGTTTGGTTTTAGAGAAGGCTGTTCAACAACAACTGCTCTCTTAAAGTTAGTTGATACTTCTCTAAAAGCTTTTGAAGAAAAAGAATCTGTAGGTGTTGTGATGTGCGACTTAAGTAAGGCATTTGATTGTGTCCCGTACGACATCCTGATAGATAAACTCCTATGCTATGGAGTAAGAAATCAATCTATTGATATTATCAAATCATACCTCACTGACAGAAAGCAGTATGTCTCTGTTAAAGGGCAGGCTTCAACTGTGATGGACGTAAGCTTGGGAATCCCACAGGGCTCCGTCCTTGGGCCGTTCTTTTTTCTAGTAATAATTAATGATTTACCATTACATGTTAATACGCAGGCCATTATGTATGCAGATGATGTGACGTTGATAGTTTCACATAAGAACTTGAACAATCTCCATACATTAATGGAAGATTCTCAAAACAGAGCTATCAATTGGTTTTCATCTAATAAACTTCTTTGCAATAGAGGAAAAACACAAACTATTACTTTAAGTCTTGCTCAAAACAAAGATTCTCAAACGGTAAAATTTTTAGGTTTTCAAATTGACAGCAAATTGAACTGGCAAGTACACATTGACACTATATGTAAGAAAATAAGCCGTGTTAACTACTTAATTTGGAAACTTAGAGACATTTTAGATGACAGTTATTTAAGAACGGCATACTTCAGTTTTTTCCAGTCACACATCGCTTATGGATTGTTGATATGGGGACATTCCCATCATGTAAATGAAGTCTTGCTTTTACAAAAGAAAGTTATTAGAACCATATGTAGAGTTGGACCATTGGAACATTGTCGACCACTTTTTAAAAGGTTAAAAATTCTCACTGTTTACAATCTATACATATACCACATTTTACTGTACACAAAAACTAACTTAAACAATTACAGCACAAGACAAGACATCCATAACCACAACACCCGTTCCAAATCCATGATTGATGTTCCACAGCATAGACTCAGTAAAACCTCTCACTCTTCTCAAATAAATGAAATAAAATTTTTCAATAAACTACCACCTTCTGCTCGAACCATTCCTTTCAAAAACTTCAAATCTAAAATATATGACTGGCTAGTTTGTAACCCTTTTTATTCAATTCAAGAGTTTTTACTGTGTGACGCTTCAGTTATTGTATTATCTTTATAACTCAACGGAAACTTAGCATAGCTTTATATCTTTATTAATAAGAAAAATTAGGTTTAATGTAACACAAGTGACAATGCCTATTTCATGTATACTTATGATCAATGGCAATAAAGAATTTGAATTTGAATTTTGACAGCAAAAAATATCATATGCGCAAATATTACACACAGTTTTGGCGATCTAAGGTGTTTTCGGAATAATAATTAATAGACGTTCGCCATGGATATATATCTATTTTTTATTTGATGGAAAATAAATCATTAATGTTTTGTCACACGTTGCTAGAACGTCATTACCATATTTTATTTTTTTTTTTATTTTTTTTTTTTTTTTTTTTTTTTTTTTTTTTTTAAGGAGAGGCCGATCTCCTCCTTAACCTTACTCTGACCATTCCCCATAGACCACTGATCTGTGCGAGGAACTTATTCAGTCAGAGTAAGGTATTTATGAGTAATATGATATTCTACGGTATTTTCTTACGTCAAATCATTGGACGATTCCCTGCTCAAATTAAAAAAAAAAAATAGACCTCAATCGACTCGCAAGAAATATACGATAATTTCATTTCCGAAAAAGAGCTGAACGGTTCCTTGTACGTACGTATACTACAACCAAGATGAACTTTCACCTAGAAAAGATCGGAAGTTCGATTCTTGGGATGTAAAGGGACCCGTTCTCTGGACTCTTTTGATTGAACGGTATTATTGATATGAACGAAAATATGCATAATTTCCACGGTGCACAGACTGTTAGATTTGTATTGGTAACAGGTTTTTTGAGCATCTTGAACCGGATCTCTCATCCCCTTTCTTGGGTCATAAATACACTAACCAACACTTCTGTTTTATTCACGCTATTTTAGGTTAGGTTACAAAGTGACAAGTAGACTCGGCAACCAACATGTGTGATCGCTACTATTTACAGTGATCGCTACCATCCCAGTTCTGTTGTTCACTTTGAACTGAACTAGTTCAAATTATAAAGAACGAACTCTTTCACTACGCCGACTAGGTCATTTGACTGTCGTTGTGTACTACCTATTCTTAGGCGTATTGTTCAGTTTATTATTACGCGTACCAAACTGATAACGTATGATTAAGGGTAAAATAAAGCACAAACATTTTGTATTAATAACTTATAAAACTGTTTACTCTTAAAACTAAATTAAGACGTAAATCTGATATTTCGTGAAATACAACTACTCGCTCGAACTTCGAGTAGTTTTAGGAGCTTCGAGCTGAGTAGTAAAATCATCATCATCATCATCAGTCAACGTTTCCGCTTTCGCAGGTCGTCTGACACAGCCTCTTCCACTTCTGTCTGTCTCTCCACGTCTTCTCCTCCTCCACCTGTACCCTCCGAAGTCCCCTTCTCTCCACATCCCTCCACACCTGGTCTATCCATCTTCCTCTCGGCCTTCCCCTCGGTCTCCTTCCTCCCTCTTGTTTCTCCAAGGCTATCTTTGGCATTCTGTTATCTTCCATCCTCTTCACATGACTGAGTAGTAAAATACTCAATCAAATACTCGAAGTTTCGAGTACTCGCACACCCCCAATTGATAAGCAGGATTTGGCTGGCGGTGGTTAGGTTTTGGTGTTTAGCATGATGAAGGAGGAGATTTATCAGTTCTTGGTTGTGTTTTTTGGTTGGGTCGAAGTCAAGTTTTTTGTAGGTGGCGGAATCGGATAACTGGAGATTAATTTCATTGATATAATCGGATTTATTAAGAATAACAGTGGTAGAACCTTTATCGGCAGGAAGGATCATTATGTTGCCATTGGATTTTAGGGACTTTATGGCTCCGTATTACTGAGGATCTGATACTTTTTGGAGGATGAAGTTAAGGTAAAGTTCAATAGGATGGTCAGGAGGTAGTGGTGGTGGGTCAAACCTGAAAGGAGGTTTGAAGCGCGCTGGGCAGGTTTCAGGCTGGTTCGTAGGATTAGGGTTGAAGGTGTTGTTCTCACAAAATATCTTCAACTTCAGGTTGCGGCCAAAGGAAATTACATCAGAAACTAAGGAGAACTGGTCTAGGTGAGAAATAGGAGTGAAAGTAAGGCCTTTGGACAAAATGCTCAGATCGGGTTCAGAGGAGGTATGGTTTGATAGGTTATACACGGAATGGTTGGAAAGAATGACTGTTTCCGTGGGTTTGAAACTTGCGGGGGAAAGGTTTATACAGTTGGTAGAGGAGTTGGTATACAGTTTAGCCCAGTCCCAAAACCAACCCCAACCCAGAAGCAGTTCCCAATCCTTACCCCTTGTCACTAATTTCCACCGTGGCCTACAGAAACTCAACCAAATCCTGAAAGATGACTTCAACATCTTAAAAGCTTCCCCCCACACCAAAGATCTTGAAAAACCTCCTATTAATCTTTCAGACAAAACAAAAGCCTCCGCCAAATCCTGGTCCATCCTAAGTTACCTGATCCCAACATCCTGACCTGTCCTAAAGACCAGCAACCACCCGGTTCTAATATTGTATCTAGAAATCTTGCAAAACCTACCCTATTCATCTCCCAGCCACATCTTTTACCAGCTTCATTACCTCCTTAACCTACAAGATACCTGGAAACCACTCCTGTGATTCCACTAATCTAATTTATCAACTCTAGTGCCAGCACTGTCCTGCCCAATATATCGGCCTTACAAGTGAAACCCTTCGAAAACGCACGAATGGATAACAAAGAGACATGATTGCAAAGTCCAAAACCCTGAAAAACCTGTCTCTGCCCATACTCTTCTCCATAATCAAAATTTTGATCAGTGTTACACCACTAAAGTAATCAGATCCCTTCCTTCCCATGCCAATAGTTCCCAACTCCGAAGGATGGAATTAGCACACCAATGGATAACAAAATCCCGTGACCCACCTAATCAGAACATAAGATAGACCACTTCCCTTCAACCCCTTCCCTATCAGCAAACTTCATATATATACTAACTGAAATACTGCATCTATACCTGAGTGTTGCTCTATGGATGTACAACCCCCACCACAGCCACCTACCCAGCAATAGTGGAAGCCATTTCAGTCTCTCTCTCTCTCTACTCACCTGAAAAATGCCAGTGGCATTGAAAATTTGTGAGATTGTGTTTATTTTGTGTTTGTTACTACTGCTCTGATGTTAGTGAACTTGTCTTTTAAGGTAGGTTTGCTGATGTCCTATCTCTCAAATGTAGTATATTAGGGATGGGTCGGTTCCTTAAGTCGGTTCTCGGTTCTATCGGTTATTGGCAAAAGAACCGGAACTGAGAACAGATGGGAAAATCTCGGTTCCGCGGTTCCGGTTCTAGAAAACGTAAACAGGGAGATAGCTTTCATATCATAAATGTTTCAGGTGTGAAAAGTGCTGATAAACAGAACAATGAAACAATATCCAATCCAGTCTTCTCTTTATCAGAAAATATCTGCCCGTAGAAGGCCACTTCCTTATCAGAACGTGATTTGGCCACGAGATAAACAAAATATTCACCCATAGTTTGGCTACTTCCTTATAAGCACGTGAAAAGAGACAGATAACATTAATAAATAGGAATTCACATGCAAAGGCAGTGATTATTGCAGTTTTACTGATTGTTATATTTATTTTATGTGTTAGTTTTAGATAAGTACACTCAAACTCTTGTACTTTTGACTTTGCCTTCTGGCAGTAATCTGACGTTGTCAATACTTGTTAAAGTTTTATGGCAATAAACATGATTTGATTTGATTCATTGATTTAAAGCCATTCAGTTTTTGTTCAAGAGTCCAGTCTTCCTTTCCACCCGTCCCTTTCTGATCACTTCCTGCCTGATAAAAAACACCTTGTGGAAACATTCAATTCTGTTTACAATTCATCTAATATTCTGAAATAATTATGCTTTTAGTTTTAATGTGTATTTTGAAAAATAAAAGGTTTTTATGATGAACTTCAGATATTAGTTTATTTATTTAGAATTGTAATGAACAAACAATGCATACAAAACCTAGGGAATTGGATTGAAAAATAAATCTTTTCTTAATATTGTATCAACACTAAACAAAATGAGTCTAGCATATTTATTTTAAAATTGTTAAATTTTATTTTAATTGTTTCTTTTTTTTACAAATTCTTAAATTGGACTAATGTTTAAAGGATTAATGTTTTAAATTGCATTGACTTAACATTTACTGACCCAAAATAGTTTATTATTTCTTAAATTTAAAACAAAATGTATACTGTAATTTCTAAAAACATTTATGGTATTATGGTATGTATAGTTTTGTATGTATGTGAGTAGAGTTTATATTTTCTTAATTCAGTATCATCACCAATTGAGAAAAGAACGAATAGTTAATAAAACTAGTATTTTTTTCAATAGTCAATTAAAATAATTGTTTTAAATTAATTATATTATTATTTTGTTTATGCCATTTATTTTTGACATACTACAATTACATCAACATCTTAAATTTAGTTGTGGTAATTTCAATCAATTGTTGTAATTTGTTTTTGAATAAGTTTTATTACTAAAATGGCAGGTTATTTTTTAATTTTCTCTAGGCTTATAAGTTTTATAATTTCCCCAAGGTAAATTTAAATTGCATACTAATTTAAGCATTATAATCCATTTAGCTAAATTGCATACTTTTTTAAATTGAAAGTAAATACTTTCTTTGTTCAAAAAAATTAAATCGATTATAATCTGAGAATAAATAAAATTTTAGAAATTCTCTTGTTATTGGAAATATTGTATGTCATTTTATAGATTTTTAGGGTGTATTATACTTCATATTGGAGTAATCTTCAAAATACTATTCACTGTTTTACTGACTGATTCCACATCAGTGTTGTAAATATGTGATTCCACATGTATGTTGATTCATTGGCATAAAGGTATTGGAAAAATTTTCTGAGATTTTCTCAAAAAGTAATCAGAACCGAGAATCAATTTCAGTAAAGAACCGAACCGGAACTGAAAAAAAAAAAAAAATAAATGGAACCAACCCATTACTAGTATATATAACAAACAATAAACTTAATCAACAGGAAAGTAGCAACAAGGATATTGGGTTGTACATACATCCCGCGTCGTCCCGTAGACCAGTGTTGGCATGGGATCAGTCAGCACTTTCATCGAAGAGATGAAGTGGAAAAAGGTTAAGATAGGCTAGGCTAGGGAGGGCTAAGATTCCAGAAATTCTGTAATACTATAGAAACTTTTGCTGATTAGGTATTTTTTTAATTTTAGTTTGAAAGTACTAAGTTTCTCTATTGTCTTTAGTTCAGAAGGTAATTTAGAAAAGAATTTAGGTCCAACAAAGTTTGGCTTGGATTCACTAATTCTAAGGTTGTGTTGTACAGAAGTTAGGTTATTTCTATTACGTGTATTATAACTATGAGTGGGTGGATAGTTAGTATGGTTTGTGGATTTGGCGTAAACTAAGACTTCATAAATGTACAATGATGGAATAGTCAGAATATCTAATTTTATGAATGCATCTATACAACTATCTCTGGGTCGCAGCCTACTTATAAGTCTAACAGCCCTTTTCTGTAATCTAAAAACTAAGTCTAGGTTCCTGGAGGAAGAATTACCCCATAATATTATGGAGTAATTAACATGTGATTCAAAAAGACTATGGTATACTAGTTTAGATAAATCGATATCTCCCAGAAGAGAAATAATGCGTAAGACAAAAAGGCCCATAGACAATTTGCTACAAAGGCATTTTGTATTCTCTGACCAGTCAAGAGAACCATCCAACCTCACTTCCAAGAAATTTATGTTGTCGAGTTCTGCCAATTGGGAGTCGCCAATTAAAAGAGTTGGTGTTTTTGAAAATTTTGAATTTTGTCGTTGCTTAGTTTGAAAATGAACAAAGTTGGTTTAGCTGGGATTTAAAGAAAGTTTGAGGTCTGCAAAATATTCTGTCAGAAGATTGATCCCAATGTAGGATTCAATTTCCAATTGTTCCAAATTGTTTGATTTAGTGAGTAGGGTGGTGTCATCAGCATACACTATTAAGTCATTTGAAGGAAGAAAGTGATTTATGTCATTTATGTAGAGCAGGAAAAGAAGAGGTCCAAGAATCGAGCCTTGTGGAACCCCACTGATTGAGTTTAATTGGTCTGAATATACTTTGTGAATTGTACCAGTGTTTGTAGTATGTGCAATTTCGGTGATTTGTTTTCTGTCAGATATGTAAGAAATGAGCCAATTTAAAGGTGTATGTGTTATTCCAAGTGCAGAGATTTTCTCGACCAAGATCCCGGGGACAACGCAATCGAAAGCCTTCGAGAGATCCGCGAAGCATCCGATCGCGCCACCCCCACAATCCATAGAGTCGAGACAATCCGTGATAAATTTAATTAGAGCAGTTTTGGTGGATTTACCCTTTCTAAAACCAAACTGGTGTCTGAAAAATAGTGCATTTTGTTCAAGATATAGTGTAAGCTGATCAGACACCATCCTCTCAAAGATTTTAGAAATTGACGGTAGGAGAGAGATTGGACGATAGTTGTTAACATTCTGTTTGTCATCTTTCTTGAAAATAGGTTTGATAATTGAAGTTTTAAAAATATCCGGAAAAACACCTGATTCTAAAGAGCTATTTATTACATGTGAGATAGGTGCTGCAAGTTCCCTACTACAGAACTTGATGGTTTTCATAGATATACCGTCAGTTCCACAAGAGGTTTTACCTTTCATTTTCATGATGACGTTATAAACATCATCCGGTGAGCAGAGTTTAAATTCAGAAAAGGAATGATTGTGGGGCTTGGGAAAGCGGGAAAATTCCTTAGTGTGGGTGTTAGAATGAATGTTTGCTGATATATTAGCAAAATAACTGTTCATGATATTACTTATTCGGATTGGATCTGCAACTGAAAAACCATCGTTAAGAAGGATGATGTTCTCCTTGGGTTTTATGTTTGCCCCCCTAGCTTCATTTATTACTTTCCACGCCTCCAATGGTTTGTTGTCAGAATTTATTAACCTATCTTTAACATGATCAGCTTTGGATTTTTTTATCAAGTTGCGATATTGCTTCTTGAGTTTGATGTAACTTATCTTGTCAGTATCTAATTTAGTTAATTTCCATTTTAAGTAACTATTATAAAGTGATTCTTTTAAAACACTGATGTTATAAGGAACCCAGGGTAATCTTTTGGATTTGTTAGAGACTTTTGGTTTAGTTAAAGGACATGATATCTCAAAAATATAGCCTAAGGTGTCCATAAGGGACTTGCATTTAGTTTGAGTATCAGGGGCCTCATACACATCCCTCCACCGCTCGAGCCTTAGCCTTGTTTTAGTTCCACAAGATTTTGTTCATTCACACAACGAGATAAGTGGTGTCCGTATTTTTTGTTATTTTCGACTTCCAAGTAATTTTGAAAAATTAGGAGTTGTGCAGTGTGATCGGAAATAAAAGGTTCTAGAGCGTATGATTGAGTGTAGTTAAATGAGATTAAAATATTATCAATGCAACTTTCAACTGTTTCACTAATTCTTGTAGGTTCTTTAATAGAAATTGAAATGCCAAAAGAGTCAAGGAGTAATTCAAATTGAAAAGCTGAGGGCTCGTTCGTGTGGAGGGGAATGTTTAAGTTCCCACCTATTATAACCTGGTCAGAAATTTTAGTTAACTTGCAGAGGTAGTCCTCAAAAATTTCAAAAAAAGAATCTAAATCCCCATCTGGGCTTCTGTAAACGGCTGATACACTGATTGTTTTATTATTAGCTGAAAAAGATATCTCCGATGCCTCGAAGACCCGGTTTAAAGAGAGCTTGAACCCGATAGAAAGTGGAGTAATGGCTTTCATTGAAGGTTTGCTAAGAGATCTAACAAATATACCAACTCCACCTTTTGGCATGAGTGGCCTACATCTTAAATTAACTAATTCATAGCCATGTAAAATGAAATGCTCAGCTTTCTCTGCATTCAAACCAAATTCCGAAGCAAGGAAAACATCAGGTTCCTCCTCATTGAGGAAAATTTCAATGACTTCCTTTTTCTTAGTAATAACATCAACATTGAGATGAACTAATTTGAAGTTATTAAAATTCTGAACAGGTTTGTTAAAATTGGTTTTGCGTTGGGACTTATCATATTTAACTAGCCTACCTAACCTACTTAACCTATTTGGGCCTACGTTTCCTCTATCTGGTCTGGTTCTACTCTTAAAAAATTATCGGCGGGCAGTTAACTCCTGATCAACATTTAACTCATACAATAAATGAGTTTCAATAATCTTTGCTAAAATATTCTTACCACTACTTCTAAGATGCAGTCCATGCTTGTATAATCATCCCTACTAAGCAGCCTATTCAACTCAAGAAATGTACACTTTTTGCTCAGACACCTAATTATGCTATTTTGTTCTTGTATGAACTTATTTTCTAACACATTGTCATACCTATATGGGGTCTCAACCCATATTAAATTCTTACAATCTATGTTTTGGAAAAGCTCATCCATTTGATTCCCGAGTTCTTCAAGCCTCTCCCGGCATACATAATTCACACCTACCACTATTACAACTTTATGATTTTTTTTCAATGTTTCGTGCCCTCCCCTTTGCACAATCAATTAAATGATTCAGTGGTGCCCCAGGAAGTATTCAGTTCTCAACCTCTACATCACTCACTGTGTCAAGGATTTTTCTTCCACAACCCCTCCCATGGCTATCTCCTACTATGTAGACTCTTTGATGTGTAGATTTAAGTTTCCTATGAGACCCTGTTGATTTTCCTCTATCACCCAATGGTTGAGCTTTCCCCTTAGGGCTGTTTACATTACCATGCTGGCACAAAGTGCCCTTAACATTGTTATTGGTTGAGGTATCGGACAGGTTAACCTCACCAATCGGTGCAAATCGGTTTGTAGTAGTCACATTAAGTACCGTCTCTTTGTTTAGTCCAACCTTTTTGACAGGATTCTTTGGTTTGGTCCAATTAGATTCTAGGTTAGGCCTAGTCGCAGAACTAGAGTTTACAACCTTTTGAGAATTTATGCCTACCTTGTTATTTAAGCTATTATCTAGTCTACCTTTAATTTCCTCTTTTAACCTAATGATCTCAACTTCTTTTTCATTGAGCTGGATGAGAAGTTCTTTGTTCTTGTCAAGAAGAGATTGACTAAGTTGTTGCTCCTTCTTCAATTCATCCTCCCACCAGGAAGGAACCACCTTTTTCCGTATATTAGCCCTTTCGGAGTTAAAAAGCTGCCTACATGTATCCTTACAGTTTGGACAAATCCAAATCGAATCATGTTTTAGAAAGAAACCTAGTGCAGTTTTAGTCAGTTTACTACAGTTTTTATCACCATGCAACCATTTGTTGCAATACTCACACTCTATTGAATCAGCATTCCTATCATCTATAACTTTATTACAAGTACCAAAATTTTCTGTGATTGCCATTTTGTTTAAGAATAGTTAAAATTGCACAATGCACGATTTGTTGCAGAGCGACAAAGAAGTAGGGGACTTAAAACTAACAGATTCAGAGGCTAGGCATCTAAAAATATACATCTAACATAAAATCAGTACACATGGAAGTTGGATAAAATGTAGCTAAAATAGTTTTCAGTTCCTTAATACCAAAATAAAATCTGATTACAGTCACTTACTTATTCCAAATTGGACAAAGCGATACACGAACATGGCTGGCAATGACGCTCGGCCGAGTACAAGTGAATGCAAGCGAATTCAATTTAGCAAGTCACGCCAAAAATTTTAGATTTTAAAAATTATTACTTACGTGTTTTACTGGAATACAGAATATCTGGATAAATGGAATAGTTGAGTGGATGGTCGGCAAGAATTATTGGAAAGAATGAGATGAACATGAAATGGAAACTTAAAAGGTTGCAAAAGGTTAGGATCCAGAAGCTCGTCTTCAATAGCAGATTCCAGCTTAAATTCAATTTCCCGATCGTGGGTTTTTGTTAATTATTAAATTCTTGAATGTTGTCACATATTTAAACACTTTTACACAGTAACGAGCAATTATAACATTAAAAAATTCACTAAAACTGAGGAGCTATAAATCCTTGATGTTCACTCAGCCGACCAGTGTAACCAACCGCTCTATACCTGTGCAAATAACAGGATTCTGCTTAA
Organism: Stictocephala bisonia; assembly: GCA_035578905.1. Classification (NCBI taxonomy): domain Eukaryota; kingdom Metazoa; phylum Arthropoda; class Insecta; order Hemiptera; family Membracidae; genus Stictocephala; species Stictocephala bisonia. The sequence continues at coordinate 42,030 of JAQJVL010002115.1, forward strand.
TTTGCCAGAATTTTGCCTAGGGACCCTTAACCTTTAGCACTCGCAATGCGGGGCTGACTCGCCATTTCGTCGTTCGGCCCAGCCCTCGCAAGGCGTGTCCTCATCCTCTTATCATAAGTAAAAATAATAAGTTATTAAAAAAAGTTATATGAAAAGTCACATACCCCTATAACAAGTCAAATTATAACATAAACACATAACCACTCAAAAACTTGTTAAAAAAATTCGAGTTCAATGGGTTCAAATGTTTCATAGACTAGATACATTTATGAGCTAGTCATAGGCAGTAATGTAAAAATTGCATTGCCTAAGACAATAAAGGTGGTAGAGGTCAGTTGTTTAACTTGGCTGAGATGTTTACCAACGGGCGTTTAGTGATGATGAGTCTTGGAAAACTGTTGCCTTATACTTTTTTAACATAGACAACTTATAAGTTATAAAAAAAACAGAAAATCGTCAGAATTTACAAGAGACACAAAATCAGGATACATTGTATATGAATATCTTTGTAAATATAAGACAAGGGAGGAGTAAGCATAAATTTTAAAGAGCAGCACACTTAGTATGAACAAATATTAAGAACTGATATGAGGAGTACACAAACGAGTACCAGAAAGCAGCATACAGTTTACCTTTGAAACAATAAGAGGACTTACTGGAGGTAGAGGTGCTGTTCCTGTGAGGGCTGAGTACTGCCTGAAGACATCATGAGGTCTAGGACCCATCATGAAGAACACATCAATTATGCCACTCTCAGACATGAAGTGAACATCTATCTGAGGTTCCTTGGTACCCCCTGACACAAACTTGACGATGGATGATACAACGTTGTTGTCAGAGTTACTCACGACATCTATCCATGTCTCAGCTGTATTATGCCAGAAGACCCCCACTGTGTTTGCTACACTAGAAACATTAAACACTACAATAAATTACATTATAATGCACATGATGATACTATTTTAATATATGGCTAAAGAATAATGGATTGTTATACTTAAATCAAAATGATGCTTCTTATTAAAAATTTCTGTGATACAGTACATTTTATGCTTATGTAACTTTACATTAATATTTATTTCAGTCAACTCATCGTCAGTTAAAAAATAAACAGTTATATGTCTGTCATCATTTTCCATATGATAGTGATTAGTATATTGGAGAGATAGGACATCAGCAAACTTACCTTAAAATACAAGTTCACTAACACCAGAGTAGTAGTAACAAACAAAAATAAACACAATCTCACAAATTTTCAATTTTCTTCAGGTGAGGAAGAGGAGGAGGGAGGAAAGGGTGGGAGGGAGAGGGAGAGGGAGAGGGAGAGGGAGAGGGAGAGGGAGAGGGAGAGGAGAGAGAGGAGAGGGAGAGGGAGAGAGAGAGAGAGAGGAGAGAGGAGAGAGAGAGAGGAGAGGGAGAGGGAGAGGGAGAGGGAGAGGGAGAGGGAGAGGGAGAGGGAGAGGGAGAGGGAGAGGGAGAGGGAGAGGGAGAGGGAGAGGGAGAGGAGAGGGAGAGGAGAGGGAGAGGGAGAGGGAGAGGGAGAGGGAGAGGGAGAGGGAGAGGGAGAGGGAGAGGGAGAGGAGAGAGAGAGAGAGAGAGAGAGAGAGAGAGAGAGAGAGAGAGAGAGAGAGAGAGAGAGAGAGAGAGAGAGAGAGAGAGAGAGAGAGAGAGAGAGAGAGAGAGAGAGAGAGAGAGAGAGAGAGAGAGAGAGAGAGAGAGAGAGAGAGAGAGAGAGAGAGAGAGAGAGAGAGAGAGAGAGAGAGAGAGAGAGAGAGAGAGAGAGAGAGAGAGAGAGAGAGAGAGAGAGAGAGAGAGAGAGAGAGAGAGAGAGAGAGAGAGAGAGAGAGAGAGAGAGAGAGAGAGAGAGAGAGAGAGAGAGAGAGAGAGAGAGAGAGAGAGAGAGAGAGAGAGAGAGAGAGAGAGAGAGAGAGAGAGAGAGAGAGAGAGAGAGAGAGAGAGAGAGAGAGAGAGAGAGAGAGAGAGAGAGAGAGAGAGAGAGAGAGAGAGAGAGAGAGAGAGAGAGAGAGAACCTCTGTGTATGTAACCTTTTGTGTATGTTACTACTACTCCGGTGTTAGTGAACTTGTCTTTTAAGGTAAGTTTGCTGATGTCCTATCTCTCCTAATACACTAATTCCTGGCCTAGTGCTCTTTAACTTAACAAAAAATAATTTTGTGAAGGGAGGGGAAGTTCTGTGACCTATTGAGCATTTTTTGAATCAACTCATTTATATTGAAGAGATGTCTGTTTTGCTTTGTTCTGTACACAGTTAGGGATAGTTCACAGGCATGTTTAAGACACTATTCAGTTTAAGACACCTGAGTATCTAGTATTGGATTATGGAAACTCTTTAAAATGAAACTGTTAAGTGGACCATTTTCATAGCAATCCAATTTTATTATTTATGCTCACACTAGTTATAGAATTTTGCTACTGTCAGTAAATTTCTATGGAGCTGTTCTTAGATTTGTTTGTATCCATTATATCTTTCCGTATTGTAATTTTAGAGAGTGGAACAACAAAACGTATTGTGTGACCAGGGGATAGTTCCCACTCTAGCCGCTCTTCTGTGCTCCTCCCACTCAGCTGTGCTGATGCCGACCTTGCTTTGCCTCACCAATCTCACCTATGAGAACCCGAAAGTCTATAGTTATCACAGCCAGGTAAGCCATCATTTTATTTAATTAACACGGTGTATTAAATATAGTTACTAATTATGATGGCTTTTCACTGTGCCAAGTGATCAAACTCAAAGTTTTTTTATTTTTACAGTAAATCAGGACTGCACAATTGTGTCAAGTAATATGTACTAACAGCATTTAATTAATCAGTCTTATTTTAAACTAAAACTTGTAATATATACATGCAATAGACCTCAACTCTAAACATATTACTGAAGGGCCCATAATCACTTAACACAAATTCTCCAATACTGTTGTGGCACATTTCTTGAAAAAATCCTTTTACTTTTCTACAAACATGCTTATAATCATTCACTTTCTGATTTTATTTTATCTGGTAATGCATTATTAATAGTGTTACATTAACACCATTGTAAACAAGGTGATGTTGAAAAAATGTGGTTTTTGGAGTGGAATTTTGAGTGTGATAATGGATCTGAAGTTATACTCATGCGTTGGTTTGTGACTGAAAAGATGAATTTTAAACTGTAGTAAGGTCAACCACAGATTTCATTTCAACGTAAATAAATGCGCTACAACTTTGAATTAAGCAAAGTAGTTATTTCAGAATATCAGGTTGATAATGGTACCAATTAATTGATTGAAGAGACTCCTATCATTAATAATTTCATTATTCTTTTTGCCTGTGAAATTTATTATTTTATTGTAACAAATTAAATTTTGATAATTTTGACCAGCTCACAACAACAGTAAAGTATAGCTATAGGCATTTAAATGTAAAGAATTTAATGCAGAGCCAGCAACTTTCTTTATTACTAGCTTTTCCCATATTTGTCCTCTTTTGATTTAATTATATATGCATGCTTGGTTACAATTTAATAAGCCCTGAATTTCTATTTTAATAACTGTGCTTTATTGGTCTATAGACCTACTGCATTTTGTGATTTCCTTCATCTTACATTCCTTATATTATTTTTAATTTACCTTCTTACTTTCATATAAAGTTTATTTTTATATTTTTGTTTCATAAATACAATATTAACTAGCTAACATTAACTCCTTCTCTAATGGTTTTTAAAAAACTAGTTAAGAGTTGGATTATGCAGTTGGCAATATCACAAAAGCTGAGACATTCATCTCAATGAACTCAACTGACTAACTGACTCAACAAACTCCCTCCTCGCCTTCACCAGTCACGTGCTGCTTGGACAACTTATTCTACTATCTTTTCAAATGCTGTACTTATATTTTATCTATTATAATTCTACTACATTATTATCCTATATGACACATAGACTTGCTTTTTAATCAATTTTGAGGTTACACCACTAATTAATTCTTGAATTTAGTTGTAATGTTCTGATGAATCATATGATATGAGAGATCAATGTCTCTTGTAACACCCTTGACTTATATTTGTATCATCACCAATTCAATTTGACAAATATTTGTTAATTACCACTGTACGTGTATGGGTGGGCGGATGGGTTAATACCACTGTACATGTATGGGTAGGCGGGTGGGTAAATACCACTGTACATGTATGGGTAGGCGGGTGGGTCAATACCACTGTATGTGTATGGGTGGGTGGGCGGGTCAATACCACTGTATGTGTATGGGTGGGCAGGTGGGTCAATACCACTGTATGTGTATGGGTGGGTGGGCGGGTCAATACCACTGTATGTGTATGGGTGGGCGGGCGGGTCAATACCACTTTATGTGTATGGGTGGGTGGGCGGGTCAATACCACTGTATGTGTATGGGTGGGGTGGGCGGGTCAATACCACTTTATGTGTATGGGTGGGCGGGCGGGTCAATACCACTGTATGTGTATGGGTGGGTGGGCGGGTCAATACCACTGTATGTGTATGGGTGGGTGGGCGGGTCAATACCACTGTATGTGTATGGGTGGGTGGGCGGGTCAATACCACTGTATGTGTATGGGTGGGTGGGCGGGTCAATACCACTGTATGTGTATGGGTGGGCAGGTGGGTCAATACCACTGTATGTGTATGGGTGGGTGGGCGGGTCAATACCACTGTATGTGTATGGGTGGGTGGGCGGGTCAATACCACTGTATGTGTATGGGTGGGCAGGTGGGTCAATACCACTGTATGTGTATGGGTGGGTGGGCGGGTCAATACCACTGTATGTGTATGGGTGGGCAGGTGGGTCAATACCACAGTATGTGTATGGGTGGGTGGGCGGGTCAATACCACTGTATGTGTATGGGTAGGCGGGTGGGTCAATACCACTGTATGTGTATGGGTGGGTGGGCGGGTCAATACCACTGTATGTGTATGGGTGGGCAGGTGGGTCAATACCACTGTACGGGTATGGGTAGGCGGGTGGGTAAATACCACTGTATGTGTATGGGTGGGTGGGCGGGTCAATACCACTGTATGTGTATGGGTGGGCAGGTGGGTCAATACCACCGTACCTGTATGGGTAGGCGGGTGGGTAAATACCACCTTACGTGTATGGGTGGACGGGGGGTTAAATACCACCGTACGTGTATGGGTAGGCGGGTGGGTAAATACCACCGTATGTGTATGGGTGGGCGGGTGGGTCAATACCACTGTATATGTATGGGTGGGCGGATGGGTTAATACCACTGTACGTGTATGTGTAGGCGGGTGGGTAAATACCACTGTACGTGTATGGGTGGGCGGGTGGGTCAATACCACTGTATGTGTATGGGTGGGTGGGCGGGTCAATACCACTGTATGTGTATGGGTGGGCAGGTGGGTCAATACCACTGTACGGGTATGGGTAGGCGGGTGGGTAAATACCACTGTATGTGTATGGGTGGGTGGGCGGGTCAATACCACCGTATGTGTATGGGTGGACGGGGGGTTAAATACCACCTTACGTGTATGGGTAGGCGGGTGGGTAAATACCACCGTATGTGTATGGGTGGACGGGGGGTTAAATACCACCGTACGTGTATGGGTAGGCGGGTGGGTAAATACCACCGTATGTGTATGGGTGGGCGGGTGGGTCAATACCACTGTATATGTATGGGTGGGCGGATGGGTTAATACCACTGTACGTGTATGTGTAGGCGGGTGGGTAAATACCACTGTACGTGTATGGGTGGGCGGGTGGGTCAATACCACTGTATGTGTATGGGTGGGTGGGCGGGTCAATACCACTGTATGTGTATGGGTGGGCAGGTGGGTCAATACCACTGTACGGGTATGGGTAGGCGGGTGGGTAAATACCACTGTATGTGTATGGGTGGGCGGGTGGGTCAATACCACTGTATGTGTATGGGTGGGCAGGTGGGTCAATACCACTGTACGTGTATGGGTAGGCGGGTGGGTAAATACCACTGTACGTGTATGGGTGGGCAGGTGGGTCAATACCACTGTACGTGTATGGGTAGGCGGGTGGGTAAATACCACTGTACGTGTATGGGTGGGCAGGTGGGTCAATACCACTGTATATGTATGGGTGGGCGGATGGGTTAATACCACTGTACGTGTATGTGTAGGCGGGTGGGTAAATACCACTGTACGTGTATGGGTGGGCGGGTGGGTCAATACCACTGTATGTGTATGGGTGGGTGGGCGAGTGGGTCATACCACTGTATGTGTATGGGTGGGCAGGTGGGTCAATACCACTGTACGTGTATGGGCGGGCGGGTGTGCTAGTTAACAAATCTTAGTGTCTCTAAGTAGATTTTTGAATTCTGTTGGCACTCTTATACTAATTAATGGAGGGTATTTTAAATTGAATAATAGTACAGTCTACTAGTTTGGGTGCAATAGACGAGTTTTTAAGAAATCAATGATTTTCTCTGATTTATATGACTGTTTATTTAATAATGTTCTTATATATATGTATAATTGTATTTATATATTCTCCCCCCCCCCCCCACGTACTCACATAAAAATAAAAAACTGCTTCACTCAAACAAGTAAGTTTTATACCTTGAATAAATAAGAATTAGTAGTCTTTAAATTTTTTCAACACTCAAGTTCATCACACTTATTTTTATTTATTTATTTTTTATTTCTCTTCTTGATTATTTGTTTTAACACTTTTTTGTTTATATTTCTATTTCAATTTCATATTTTTTGTTGTAACTACTATTTCTGTTGATTTTTTACATAAATAAACTTATTCCTATGGTTATTTTCTGGCTGATTTTAATTCATATATTGGTTGACTTGAATAACTACGGCTTACGCACAGGCGTCATGCCCATGTAAGCTTATTTTCTTAGTTATAGCATTAATTTATATTTATCTTCTTTGTTGTTAACCTTAATTATTAGTTTTATTTTTGCTATGTATGTATTGAATTTTTTTTCTCATATTGTATTTCAGTTTATAACGTATTGTATTGTGCTTCTTTTTTATTTTTATTCTAAGCTGGAAATAAATATAATTTATCATTCATTCATTAGTTCATTTATTTATAAATGTTATAAGTTAGAAGGTATGTAAGACAAGAGTTAAAAACTCTGCTAAACTTGACATGCAAGGAACTTTAATTCACGAAGAAATATGTTTTCATTGTAGATTTCAAAGCAAAGCCTACCAGAAAGACTACTTCTATCAACTCACAGTTACCAAATTCAACCAACAGTTGAATAAATTGGAGTTAGATTAAGACAAATAAAGTAGACACTATTTATAAATGTTAATGCACACTTTGTAGGTCAGTCTTAACATGTACATTTGTTCCCTTTTTCCAATTATTTCTTCCAAATATTATTAAAGATTTACATACTACAGTTTCAGAACTGTTAAGTCAACGTTCGGAGCATGCCATAATGATTTAAAAAATTGTAATTTTAATGAAAGGATTTAAAGTAAAATTGAGACATAATAAAGAAATATTGATAAAACTTAAAGACAATGCAGAGATCAAATTATATAAATATCATTTTATACTTAAATTATTTTTGTACCTGTGGGCAACAACAAATGGAACAGCAGCATACAGGGCCATATTGCTGTTTACTTCATACTCAAAAACATCCAAGTTGTAGAGCCGGTAGGGGTCCCCTTTCCTATAACATAAAGGCATTATGAGTGTTACGTTACAAAAATTTCATATGGCTTTTAGAGGCGAGAGATGCCCAATTTAGACACAAGCCCCCCTCCCTGCTTGTTTCTTTGTTTTATTGGTTTGATTGATCACTGTCAATGTTTACGTTACTTCCAAACCACAGTAGCAGCACAAAGGTAAAATCTGTTATGGTCACACCTAGAATCCAACACGGACTACCTGCGTGGCAAGCCCCTTAGTTACAGCCGTTTCATGTTACTACACAAGAATACCTTTTTTCAAGCATACCAGTTGTAAACAAAAACATTTGAGAATTGAGTAATTAGTTTACAAATACAAGACTTCACTATTCCGACACATCGGAATCAGACTTTTTGACAGATTATAAAATACCTGACAAACCGGAGCTATTCTGTAGAGTAAAACATTCCTTAAAATTAAATGTCATGAAAACTATATTTTTTTAATTTAAAACTTTAATTGCCAGTTCACATGTGGTGAACTTTCTCAACGAGTGAAGTATCAACCGTCAGCTCTGTTGGGATTTGAACTTTGGAATTTACCCTCTGCATTCCAAAGCCTTAGCCATTGAGCCACTATGCAGGCCTCAGAGTTACATATTGGAATTTAACAAAAAATATTGTCATGGTTTAACAATTTTGATAATTGATTATTAACCCAAAAGGTGCACTTCTAAACAGTATGAGTGTTGTGAAGTTCCATTAGCAAATAGGCCTACATGGTATACAAAATGTACATACCAGGAACTAAAGCAAATTTTTATTGCACAATGTATGCAAAGTATAACATAGTACTGCACTAACTCAACTAAATTTTAACCAACTAGCGATTCAAAATACAACTCAGCAAAAAAAAATGTACTACGTGATGAAAATTGATATTTATGCAGGCCAGAAACAATAAATTATCAATATAATTTAGTTTCTTAGCTCAGATACTATGTAAGGAATATGAAACATGTGAACATCACATACAACAAAAATGTATTACAATATAAATAACCAAAAGAACAAATGTAATGAAATAACTGATTTCGATAAACCACATATTCCAACCTCAGACCAGAGGGATTTACGGAAGAATCAATCTACATAAATAATTGTACCTTTCTATACTTATAATGCAATTAATTTGTTGCAAGACGTTCAATATAATTTAGGAACTAATATGTTGAATTTTTTCAATATAAACAATTTGTGTTTAATTTTAATCATTACAGTATTTTATGATTGTTTATTTTAAATTCAAAATATTTTATTGTAGAAATGACAATGTAAATTGTATTACAAACGTCAGAATATGTACTATAAAACATGTTCAGAAGATAAAATAAAATAAAACTATTCTATCGTAGTAGGCCTAGTTAGAAATTATTATATTACCCATAGAGCAAAATTCACATTATTAAATTAAATTAAACATTAACAGTAATGAACTCAACGACCGAGTAACAAGCAATTCCAAGCAGATATTTACTCAGTGAATTTTTGAATTGCCTCTCTGTTTCTATGTTTTTAATCTCTTCTGGTAATTTATTGTATAATTTTGGTCCTATATTTTTAGGAAGCCAAGCTGCCAGCTGCAATCTGTGAGCCGCCTGCCTATGTTGATGCCTTTGTCTAGTGTCATAATTGTGCACGTTTTTACCAGTTATAATGGATGTGAATTTAAATCTGTAATACACCAGCATCTCATAAATATATATTGAGGGTAATGTTAATATTTGAAATGATTTAAAATAGTTTTTACAGGATGTTCTTCTGTTTATCTTGGCAATAGTACGAATTACTCTCTTTTGTAAATGAAAAACTCGCTGAAAATTTGAGCATGACGTTGAACCCCATAAAACAATACCGTACCTTAACCTTGATTCTATGAGTGAGGTGTATATTAATTTCATGAGGAAGAAGTTTTGGTAGCTGGTAAATCTTCTTAAAAGAAATAACTTTGAAGACAATGTAGAGCATAGGGCGTTTATATGTGGTGTCCAAGAAAAACTACTATCAATTGTTATTCCTAAATATTTGACCTTTGTATTAAATGGGAGCTCAAATGTATTCATAAATACGACCGGATTCATGTCAAGATCAATTTGTTTAGAAAAATTTAAGCAGTTTGTTTTAGCTGGATTGATGTGCAAGTTATTACTATTTAGGTATTGGTAGAGGTTTGTAAGTTTTATGTAACTTTCAATTTCCAAATTATTCCAGAATTTATTTTTAAAAAGAATGGAAATGTCGTCGGCATACTTTATGATAGTTAAGTCAGTTACAGCTTTTGAGATCTCATTCATGTAAATAATAAAAAGAATTGGACCTATTACTGACCCTTCTTTACAGTTTTTGGGTGTTAATGAAAGAGTAGAAACATTTGAATTCAAATTTTGTTGTAATATCGCTTACCCAGTAGATTCCAGAGGAAGTGAGTCTGCATGTTCAGGCAAGCCATATGCTTGCTCGGCTCCCACAAATGTGAAGTCCAGAGCTACAGCCTCTGGGCCATGAGGCTTGGAGTCATGGTGACTTTTGTAGTTTTCTTCCCACGCACCAGGATCTGCAATTTCTGGCGTCTCCTCCTGACCTTCTACATTTCTATGACAACATCAATAAGCACTTAACGACACATCTAATTTTAAAGTAAAGGGACAGAGGGGGAAATTATATGTATAAATAGAAAATAGAATCCACAATTTGACAATATTATGGAGATTTGAATTGATATATTTCACAAAATATTTAAATTATTGACTGAAATATTGATTTGTTGATATTTTAGTCTTGATCACCAAAAGGACAATTTGTTGCCTGACTTACAGCCAATAATTATTTTACTTATCCTGAATTTCACAAACTAACACAATATAATTTGGATGAAATGAACACAAGTAGCTGTCCAAGACACTGTTACTACAAATAGCTATGTTTAAGAGACAATTTAGAAACGTTAATGTACTAAGGCAATAAATAATTCTGACTCTTGCGCTTAGAAAAACATTCATTATCATGTTTTAAAAAAAATTTTAGATAAGTTAAATGTTATATAAGTTGTCATTTACTTGCTAAAACCCTCTGAATAGCAGTATTAAACACTTCTAATTGATGTATTATATATTATAGACAATGATATTTCATATTATAACAAGAAAATGTACACATTAACAAAATTATTTAAATTAATATATATATCATATTATCTAAATCTGGTAGACTCCCAAAGTACACAATGTAAGTGTTGAAGTTAAAACTTTAACTGATACATACTTTGCAATGTTTTGCTTGTGTAGTTTCAACATGTTCTCCATCTATTTCTTTCTTACATTTCAATTCAAATAAAAGTATCGAAAGTGATTTGAATGTGAAAATACTGATTTTACTGACCCCTGTATTCAAATTAAAAAATACTTTATTCACAGAAGTACATTGTAAAATGTAAAGCGTCTTACAAGAAATAAATTAACTATTATGGAATTACAATGTTATTTTATCATCTTGACATCACAGTTGTGAACGTTAAAAATTCATTCATATAAGTAACATTGTCAAATAAAGTTATTTGTTAGGCATCTCTATTTCCATAAAAAAAAATTAAATAAGACATTGAAAAGAATAAAGTAACTGAGACTTACTTGGCTGGACAGCACTCGTACATTTTTAATTTTAGCAATGATTTTCAAATCACAGAATAAGGGCTTGAAATGTGTTTCCCAACCTGCGTCAGTATACAGTTATGGTAGTAGAACAGTGGGCCAGAAATTGGAATCTTTCATAAAAATTCCAGGCGTTTTTATGACTTTGAGGGTGCCACCAATATATGGCCACACCGTATAATAGACAAAAAACCTTGGTTAACTATAGTCAGAAATTAAAAGAAGCAGTAAATAAGTAATGAATGGATATCCAATTGAAAACTGTGGTTGCATTACTGAAATCTGATAAGAAAATATATTTAGTTCAGACACATTTAAAAAATTATGTTGTGTTAAAGAGTCGAAAACATTGAGAATGAGAGCCACTAGAAAATATCTTTCGGCCTATCCATAAATCATGAACGGGTCCAATATTAATATAATGCAAAAAATGAGATCCGAAGCAACATCTCTTAAATTAAATGAGAAAACAGAAAAAACTTACTGTTCAGGCTTGGTGCGATGATGCTCAAATCTCAGAAGTCCTCGAGCATTGGCACTGACAGTCAATTGATTGCCAGTGTAAAGGTCTAGGCGGAATGGAGCTCCAATCAACACTGCTTTGCTGGCTCCTCCCTCGCTCTTGATGGTTACTGTGTTTTCTGCTTTTTCAGCTATCTCCAACCTGGCCAAAAATAGTATTTCATCTAACACAATAATCTGATATATTGATTTCCTGAATAAAGCCATAAAATAGTGAGTTCTTGAATACAAAAAATCTTTATATTAACTCTTCAGCACTAAAGATTTATAAGTATGTAGCTAAGTTTAATTTTAAAAATCAAATCAATTTATTCCATGAACAAACAAAACAAATGATCATAAAATATACTGGAAAAAGTCACACTTGAGCCACAGGACCTGTGCATGTGACGAATCCTTTCCAAGAAAACAATAATGCAGAACATAAAATTAACTAAAACATACATTAATTCAAATTATCTGAAATGAAATATAACAGTAAATAATTATTTTGTACTTTATAAAAATTAATGAATTTAAACTAAAGAGAGTGAGGACAGTTACAGAAAAATGTTTGAAGTAATTAAAATGTACAATTAGACAGGATTTGCAGAAAAATTACAAAAAAGTTAACAATCTAAGAGAAAAGTACACATTATTTATATCACTTCAGTACAGTACAGCTTCAATATCACTTTAAAATATACTAATCTAGACAATATATTATAAACAGCCAAGATAACATTTTACATAATCACTTACAAATATAAAAAATCACTTATCTTTGAAAATAACTATTTGTCACCGAGGATAGGACTGTCCAAACTAAAAATTAGACAATGAACCTCACAATTATTTTCTTTAATGTAAAGTCTTTTGGAAATGTTCTACAAAGTTATGCACTAGAAGACCTTAAATGGATATTTGATTTATCAGAACTGAATTCCTAAAGATACTAAACGTCATCTGACGATAGATTTAACCACAATAGGCCTACCCACATACGAGCTGTTAAAACTTTTTTGTAACACCTTAAACCGTCTATAATACTGCCACAAAAACAAAAGTCTCATAGTTTAGTAAGAAATAAGATAGGTAATGTCACTTTATACGTATTTTAATATGGTGTATCTAATAAACCTTAGCATACCATTTAGGGCTGGATTTCACAACTGATAGTAAGTCAGAACGTTCAATAAACTTAGTTTTAATTTTGTCTTAGTTCAGCAGTAATCCACCATTTTGATTTTTTAGAAAACATTATTATTTATAACGTGGATAATTAGGTCTATACAAAAGGAATATTTTATTTTCCATAAGATAGTTAGTAATATAATAGTTTTAAAGATAATAAGATAGCCATAATGATAGTTCAAATGCAATAAAAATGAGCTAAATAAATCCAAATATTTGTTTTTAAATTAAATAATACTATTTGTAAAGGATAAAGACAATTAAAAAAAAAATTCTTCAAATTTATTTTTAGAATATAGTGTATATTTGAATTGAATAATTAGTTATTGTTGTCCCTTGTTCAAAAAAAGGCAGGAAAAATGTTGTCCCTTGTTTGGAAAAAAAATATTTAATCCTCCAACTGATGCTGTTGCATTATGCGATACATTTGATTTACCATAGTTACGGTGAAACGTTAATAAACAAAAATCGCATACTTTGAACAATAATGGAGGGGATAGATTTCTCTTTCCACTTGTGTAATTTGAAGCACTATTCATAAGGCTGTGGACCGGTGTGAGAGAAATATAATCAGCTCTTTGTATTCGCTGAGCGTCTGCGTTAGTGAACTGACACAGCCACTCATTCCCAATGCAGTATCATTTTGATGCGTTATTTTCATTGTAAATATGTTTTATTGCTTGTGGTTGTTATAGTGTTTTATTGTTTATTTTAGCTTTTATCATGTGTGAACTTAGTAGGTTTAGTGCTATTAGACGCTGTTTAGATGATGAAGTTTGTGACGTTAGTGGAAAGTGACGTTCTTAGCGACATTGAAGATCTGTAGTCTTTTGTACATGTATCATATTTTTTTTATTTTGCAGTTATTTACTATTTAGCATTTGTTTATAATATTACTTGTGCCAGAAGCAACATTTATGGTCATGTTTTTCTTCAATCGATGTCTAAATACAATTTGGACCTAATAGGACAAAATTTGACTTATGCACTATGTTTGGTCTACCAAGATTTTTATATTTTTTTGTTTTTCTAAAATATGGTGTGATATGGTTTTATTCCAAATAAAATTTGGTATATCTTTGGATCTTTTATTTACCTATATTGTGTGAATATTCATAGTGCTCGGAAGTTAAAACCAAAAAAATTTCAGACTTTTATAAATCCTGTTTTTTTTAAATACTGGCATGTTTCTACATTTTCTATTACCTTATATAACATACTTTTGTGAACATTTTAATGTATAATACATGGTATTGGAACAGTTTTTTGTATTTTTTGGAAGCTAACCTTGCAACACAACTAAAATCACTATATCACTTAAATATGATTTAATCATCAGTTCAAGGGTTAAAAAGATCATAATGTTTTATTTCAAAACTGCTTATAGTATATTGAAAAAGGTCACAATTAATTCATAAAATTAAATAATATATATAAAATTATTTAGTCGTTTTTGGAGGAAAAATAATATCTTTGTCTGAAGTCTTCAACAGTGTCATCAATTGACAGAACTTCATAAAAAATTGTCTATGGGGAATGAGTAAAATAAGATTTCAAAGGAGATCAGCCTCTCTTTTTTATAAACAATATTATTTATTTAAAAAAGAAACTGGGATAAAAGAATTGGCTATGCTATTACATCTATGTTTATCTATACACGCTCTGTCTATATGACACTTGAGATAAGCAATACTTATTAGCATCTTCAGACTATGTAGTCAATAATTTCTCTGCTTGGTAAATTATAAACTTATCATGATAAAATTTAACCAATCATTGTACAGTGGAACCTGGCTAATTTGAACTTCTATAATTCGAATTTTTCTTTAATTCGAATTATTTGGTTGGTCCCTAGGATTTTGTATGTCAACAATGTTAAAATATTGTGGATATTTCGAACTTTTTGTTGGTTAATTCGAAGTTTTGATGTCAATAACATAATTAAAGACGGTTTCTGGGCAGTTTAGACAGCGGCAGAGTGTCATTGTTCCGTCCCCTCATTAGTGCCGGACAGCTGCGTGCTATTTTCGTCTAAAACTTCCACCTTCACACCCCATCCTAACGTGATGGTTGGGATGGCTACCTGCTACGTATTGTCCCAGGTCAGTGCCCTCCTACCCCCACCCCCACTTTCCAGTTGTCTTGTGTATATCACAGCGCCACAGCGACAGTTTCGTTGGTTCAGTTGCCAATTGAATTTCTGACTGTCAAATCCGTGCCGTCCGGTCATGTTGTGCTTGTGTATCCTTGTTACTGTATTTTGTTAAGAGAAACTGTTTTTAGTTTGAACTTGTGTGTACTGACCTGTAGTGTGTGACTTATTGCAATGTCATCATCCAAAACTAAATTAACCTATAAATCTCTAACTTTGGCCGAAAAAGTAGCGGTGATTAGGGAGGTGGAGAAAGGCGTAAAGAAGAAAGCCGAGATCGCCAGAGACTTTGGTATCCCACCAAACATATTATCGACATTTTTAAAAAATAAAGACAAAATTTTGAGAAGTCAAAGTGAAAGTGGACAAGGACGAAAACGAGTGAGGGAACCGGACAACCCCGATGTGGACAGCTGTGTTTTGAAATGGTTCAAACAGGCGCGGGACAAAAAAATTCCAGTAAGTGGCACCATTATGCGTGTTAAGGCTGAACAGTTTGCTAATGAATTGGATAAACATAATTTTAAAGCCAGCACAGGATGGTTGGATGGTTTTAAGGAGAGAAACAACATTTCCTTTAAATCAATTTGTGGAGAAAGTAGTGCAGTTAACAAGTGCGATGCAGATCAGTGGAAGAAAGACTTGCAAGAAATGATAGCAGACAGGGACCCTAAAGACATTTTTAACGTTGATGAGACTGGGCTTTTATTTAAGTGCACCCCAAATAAAACCCTTGCATTTAAGGACGATAAGTGTCATGGCGGTAAACTAAGCAAGGAAAGAGTTACACTGCTTGTTGGAGCCAATATGGATGGAACAGAAAAACTTCCTCTCTTAATGATCGGAAAAGCGGCTAACCCCCGTTGTTTTAAAAATGTAAAAACAAAACCAGTACCCTATGAATCCAGTGCAAAAGCTTGGATGACCAGTGCACTTTTTGAAAAGTGGCTCTTGCAGCTTGACAAGAAGATTGGCAAACAAAAACGGACAATTATTCTCCTAATTGACAATTGCACTGCATACAACAGTATTCCACTTCTGGAGAATGAAAAAGTGCTCTATTTTCCACCAAATATGACGTCCGTTGTGCAGCCTATGGACCAGGGCATAATAAAAAATCGTAAACAATTCTACAGGATATTGTTAGTGGAAAAGATTCTCACAGAGGAGGGAAATACGCTTAAAGTCAAACTTGACATTCTGCAAACCTCAAGAATGTGCAAGCAAGCTTGGGATCAGGTCACAGCTAAAACAATTAAGAACTGTTCAAAAAAGCGGGTTTAAGTAAAGAAGAAAGTGAAAGTGCCGAGATTGAAGTTGCTGACAGTGACATTGTGAATGGTGCCAGCATTCGATGGATGGGAGGAAATTGTGTCTGGTTCCATCACATTTGAAGACTTTGTCAATGTTGATGAAGATGTTGCGGTTTGCGGTGAACTCAGTGACGCCGACATACTCACGGAGGTAAACAATGCGAACCTCGCTGCAGACGACGACGCTGACGCATTTGGTGACGAGGATGCTGAACAACCAATCCCAACAGCGACAGAGATTTCCAGTTATGTAAATAAACTAAGAATATTTTTTGAACACCAAAGCAATGTAAGTGATTCCATTTTTCAATCACTGGGTAATTTAGATTCATTTATTTTAGCAGAGAGAGTAAGTGCAATGAAACAACCTAAGATACGTGACTTTTTTAAAAATCAGTAAATGAGAAATGACAGTACTGCCAATGTAACACTTTCGTTTTTATTGTATCTTTTGTAACTTTTTTTGTAAATAAGTATGTATATTTTAGTTCTTTTGTACAGTAACTCATGTTGATGTTTAATTTTATGTAAAATGGACATGTTTTAGTACTTTTTCTTGTAGCCTAAACTGTTTAACAATGCATTGCACTGTAACTAGGTACAATATAAGTTGTAATGCAGTACATACAATTCTTTGTTGTATTTATTGTTAATTATATTGTGGAATTTTACAAGTTTTATTTGTTTTTTTATTTGTCATTACTGTAGTTTGTTCACATAAAGTACAACAGCACAGATATGTTACACTATGTTAAATAAAATTATGTTTTGTCTTTAAACATAAGGTTTGAGTAATATTTTTGCCCTTTTTTGTATAGTTCAAATTTTTGGATAATTCGAATTTTTGTTATGGTCCCTTCAGATTCGAATTATCCAAGTTCCACTGTATTTTAGACTTAACCTATTATGTGATGGTTCCTTCTGAATAGAGTGCTGGACTTTGTAGCGAGTTCGCATTGGATCTGCCTCCTCCACCTGTAGTCGCCATCGTCCATCCGTCAATGCAGTCAAAGTAAGACTGAATCGTACGCCGTTGTCAGTATTCATCAGAACCCCCACCACTTCAGTCTCACTCACTTGCAAGCTGTCTAAATTCAATTCATATTTTGACTTCCCTGGTTCAACTTTTCGGCACCGCCTTTAACAGAGCAACCGATTAAAAATATGTTGCTATGAATTCATACACTTAAAAACCAGCACAACACAAGTAAACTTTAAGAACTATTATTTTTTAAATACTGGACGAGCTGAAAAGTAAAAATATGAATACTTTAATTTTATACTGATAATAAATTACTTTAACATATCTTAGGACACTACAAATAAAATTTAAATAATTCCATTTTGTAGCTTTATTATAGCCATCCATATAGTAAATTTGCTTCAATAAACCATTCAAAGATTTAATTCTCACAACTATTTTAAAAAATTATCTCTACTTAGATAAAAGCATACTAATCATACATCTAATTAACTACTCATAATTAGTACAGGTTAAAATTGGGGCACTAGGCCTAGGATTTCAGTAGTTATGAAAGGAAAGAAAGCAGCATGCCTGATAAACTTGGTAAACTGTAAGATAGGAATACATTCACATCACAAAGAAAGAATTGGTTATAGAAATATTTCAGGGCCAATGTGTTCCTATCTACAGTGTACCAGGTACGTTACTGTCCTTTCCTTTCAAATCCTCACAATTAGGAAATTTAGATTATAACAACATAAGTGGTCTAACTTAATATTGGTGTTGTTACTATATTCAGAACCCATAGTAAATTGAAGTGGTAATCCAAACAAGATAAATTTTCTTTCAAACACTTAAAATCAGCTAACTGTTGCTCTCTAATACTTGAGAGTATGATCAATTGTAAAGGTAGGTCACAACCACTTCAATACATACCAAACAAACAGCACAGATGTGAATCAAGTTGTTGTTCCTATTACTTATTATTGTTAGTCATTTTCAGTTTATAAAGGTTCCCAGGAAAGTGATCACAATGAAGTAAAAGAATTGGATATTTTGCAGTTATGAAGCTTCTTGGGTTAGGAAATTTGCTCAGTATAGGTTATCACATATTTATCAACACTTTATTTTAATTCAAACTTGCAAATGTTTTGAAAGCTCGGAATGCCTATCTAACTTAAACACTTAGAATGTCAAGGAAAGGAATTCCACAATGTATTAAAACAAAATTTAATGTTGTCCAAACAAAATATATGTAAGAAAATATAGTTTGTTGATGGTTAGATATCGCCAAAAACAGTCTAAAAATAAACAAGTATTGTTACTGACAAGTACAGGTATAGCAGAAAATGACAGTTGAACAGAAAGGAGGGGGACACGTTACATATTTAATATAAATCAAAGCTTAAAAGGAATTATAGCTTCATGGGCGGTATAGACAGAATTGACCAAATGTTACATGAATATTTGATGACCGTAAAACTAGAAGTTGTAGAAAAGGTCACTTTCAATCTTATTAAGCGAATGATTTTAAACTCAGATATGTATATTATATAAGATAAACACTGACAAACCAGTCACCAGACTACAATTTACTATATCTCTTACTAATGATTGTGGTTCAGATCCCACGTAAACTGTAGGTCTTAGTTACCCTGTATATTGGGCTATTAATAAATGGCCCCATCAAAGGAACAGTCAAACTCAGTTAGTAACCAAACTACACAGGCCATCTACACTCATATAATCATTCATATTCGCCTTCAAATGTGCAAAACATTGTGTTGGCGTCTCATATATAAGAATGACCTATCAAGAGTCTGGACCTAATGTGGCTGACCTAACAAATGTAACACCAAGGTTTAGTGATAGATATGGGCAAATCTTGATACTTATTTTGAAAAAATCCCCAAATATAGGGAGAAGATTTGCCGCGTTTGTAGTGCAGCCAGCACAAAGGCTGGCTGGGAAGACAAAAAATAATCTAACATTTAAGTGCAGATAATATGAGAAGGGTTAGCATACCAAGTATTCTCCTTTCCATCATTGCTAATTTTCGGACTAGTTTTAAGTTTTATATTTTTGTATAGGCCTACTTGAATAAACTTGTAACATTTTTAAATGTCAAATTTACAGATTCCATTTACCTATTTAGTTTTATTTTTTTTATTGAACTTTATAACTTGAACTTTATGAACGGTTTTGTGCACCTTTCAAGAATTGTGCAGTTTTTAAACTTACCACAACTTTTTTATTTATGAACATTTTGTTGTACAATTTTATCAGGATGTTTAAAACTAATAGTGATTAAAATACAGTGTTTCAATAGAGGCCAGACATTTTTTATATCATAATACAAAGGTCCAAACTAAAAATAAAATGTGTAAGTACATTTCTTTATAATAAAATTAGTATGTATTGTAAAATGTCCAGTTTATTACCTAATTATAATAGGCTGATTGTTTACCTAAAATAATGTGAAAAAAACATTAATATTGAGTGAAAATTAACAGAAATACAAACAATTTAATGACACACTGCAAAATGGCCTAAAACTTTCTGGTACTGGCAGGTACATCTTGGAAAATCCTCTAGCACTAAAAGGGATAAATAATAAGAAAACGTATGATTAGTAAATAATAACTAACGATACTGACCTGCAAAAGCTGCTTTGTTCGCAAGTTTTAAAGTTGTTCCTATCCACTGTTTGCACATGATTTACCACAAGGTAAATAACAAGTATTAGCATCCACATGAATGATCTGGAAATAGAATTGAGTTGTTTAATATTCCAATCAAAAATTAAATTCAGGAGCAGAACAAGTATAATGCTGATGAAAGCCGTTTAAATAGTAATTTTTGTCTTAGTTTACTAATTCTTACAGTTCGTAATGAACATAGTTTGAATCGTATTAACCACTTTGAAACAGCAATCTTCTATACTATTATATAAAAATCTAATGGTATCTGTGAGTGTGTGTGTTACTAAATCACACAAAAAATACTGAACCCATTCATCTGAAATTTTTCATGGACATTCTTAAAGTCTCTGGTTAACACTTAGGCCTATCTTTATTTTGAAATGCCATTAGGGAACCACCCCAGGAGTTCTAAGAAGTATGCAATGCAACCCCTATGCCAATACTAATTTGACAATTAATTATTTTTATTAGTTTCATGAATCAGCTGTTGGAATAAACAAACAACTTACATAGTTCTGAAGTACTAAACCTAACCACAACCACGGTAACTAGAAATACAGTAGTTATCACGACAAGGCTGCGAAGTAGACTGTGACGTCACATGGGTGAAAACACCTTATTTGATTATTCGATAAAATACTGATAGCTAAATCTACCAATCGCATAAAAGCATTTCTCCATAGCTGAACAGCTAAATGGTAGGCAAGTTATTTATCACTAATCAGCTGAAACTGTAAATTACAGGAATTAGAACAGTATTTCTGTGTTTGTTGTTGCCATTTCGCCCATATGACATCATAGGAGATGCACGTGATACCATCTTCTTTCCTAGGGGTACCGTGACCACAAAACACTTTTCCATTATACAGATGCCTGTAAGTACATGTTTTGTATTACTGAATGCAATAAGCACAGTATAAATCACCGTAAACCCCGTATGAAGGAAGGAAGGAAGGAAGGAAGGAAGGAAGGAAGGAAGGAAGGAAGGAAGGGAGGAAGGGAGGAAGGGAGGAAGGGAGGAAGGGAGGAAGGAAGGGAGGGAGGGAGGAAGGGAGGCAGAGAGGGAGGGAGGGAGGGAGGCAGAGAGGGAGGGAGGGAGGGAGGGAGGGAGGGAGGGAGGGAGGGAGGGAGGGAGGGAGGGAGGGAGAGAGAGAGAGAGAGAGAGAGAGAGAGAGAGAGAGAGAGAGAGAGAGAGAGAGAGAGAGAGAGAGAGAGAGAGAGAGAGAGAGAGAGAGAGAGAGAGAGAGAGAGAGAGAGAGAGAGAGAGAGAGAGAGAGAGAGAGAGAGAAACTCACCCGCCCACTCTTACACATACAGTGGTACTGACCCACCCGCCCACCCATGCACATATAGTGGTACTGACCCATCCACCCACCCATGCACGTACAGGTGATACAAGTCCTGTGCTGGCTGCTGATATGTTCCGTAAAAAACTTGAAATTTGCAAATCACACGTCAAAATGAAAATTCAAACTATACAAAATATATGTACATAAAAATATATTTGGAGTAAACACATACACAGATTTTCTTAGAAGAAAAATTACATAAACCTATTTTTAGAACAAAAACACATACATAAACATAAAATAATGATTGAAATTGAAAATGCAAATATTAGTTATAAGGGAAGCGCAAGGTCTCTAAGGCGAATCATGCATAAAATGGGATTCAAATGGAAGACAACTGAAGATAACAGAAAAATACTTGTGGAACGACATGATATCAAACTCTTAAGATTAAAATATCTACGACAAATTACCCAATATAGAGCAGAAGGTAGACCGATAATTTTTACAGATGAAACTTACATTCATAGCACACACACACGAAGCAACAGTCCTGGATAGATTCACATAATTCTAATTTAGGTCTTAAAAAACCAGTATCAAAGGGATCCAGATTAATTATTCTCCATGCAGGTTGGAATAAAGGATTTATTCAAAATGGTTTATTGATGTGGAAATCTGGCTTAAAAACCGGTGACTACCATGACGAGATGAACAGCGAGAACTACATGAAATGGCAAAAGGAAAAACTTATCACCAACCTACCTCCCAGATCAGTTCTTGTATTGGATAATGCATCGTACCTTAATACAGTAAGTGTCAGACAGCCTACAAGCAATACTGTTAAAATCAGAAATGATTAACTGGTTAAATGAACGGAACTTCAACTTTGACCCTAAATTAACAAAACCAGAACTTTATGAAATTATAAGAGTTCGAAAGGGAGAAGAGAAGCAATACAAAGTTGACGATCTATTGGCAGAACATGGCCACAGTGTTTTGCGTTTGCCCCCATATCACCCGGAACTTAACGCAATTGAAAAAATATGGGCTGCCGTGAAGGGAAAAGTAGCTGAGAAAAATACTACATTCAAAATGAATGACATTATTCACCTAGCCGCTGAGGCATTCAATGACATTTCTGAGGTACAGTGGGCTAAAGTATGTCGCCACGTTACAGACCAGGAGAAAAAATATATCGAAGAAGAGCATATGTGGGATATTGGCATGGAACAGTTCATCATAAGACTTGATAGTGACACGTCTTCTGATTCAGAGGAAGACGACGATGTGGACTGTTATACCGGGTCTTTTGACCGGTACATTTCGTTTTTTTTTTCGTTGTCTGCCGGGCTGCCTGAGACCGCTTGTGCCCTGCGTTTCGCGTACTTTGGTGGCCGTTGGCTCAGGCTCGGTCGTTCCTGGTTCCAGCTTCGGTCAGGTTGGCCTGTCTCCTCTCTTGTTCTCAGCAGCCGTTAGTCACAAGATGATCAGCTAGAGATCCTAAAACGTAAGTGTTCATTTTGTAAGTTTTAATATCTAAGCACCCTTTTGGTGAAAATACTTTGTTTAAATAATATTCAACGGGCTTACTTGTGTTTTCAGAGTTTTGTTAAATTTGTGTTCTTTGTCTAGATGTTTCTCAGACTAGGTTAAAGCCATGTGCTCAATGTTACAGTTTTACCAGTAATTGCTTTATTATATCTTGTTTTATTTTCAATTGTAATTCTGTATAATGTTTATTGTGGCCTTCTGCCAAGTCGGATTAATATCTTTTTTGTTTACTTGGAATAAAAACTAGTTTTGCTCAGCTGCCGAGTTTTATTTTGACCCTCCAACTGCCACCCGCGATCCCATCGCTCGACTGGTTTTGAGCCATCCCCCAGTTGGCACGCTTTCCAGCTTTGGGGGGGGGGGGGATGGGTCTCAATTGGTAGCAGAGCGTGGTACCCTAAAAAAAAAAAAAAAAAAAAAATATTCTCTCTTGGTTGTTGACGGTGGGTGTTTGCCAGTTAGTAGGCCATGGTTGGCCGACCTACCGTCAAGGTGTCTTGGTATTGTATAAAAAAAAAAAAAGGAAACAAATAAATAATTATTTCAAAACAAAAAACAATTAGAAAACCAAATAAATAATTTAACTTATATATATATACAGTACAAGTAAACGTCCCACAACACAAATTTATTACAATATAAGCACAAAATGCACAAATATACTTCAATACAAGCACAAAATGCACAAATATTGTGTTGATCAATTTCGGAAAACCAAGTTCACCTTCCTCAGACCAGAGGGATTCACAAAAGATTTTGTGAATCCCTCTGGTCTGAGGAAGGTGAGCGTGGTTCACCGAAATCGATCACCATAATATTTGTGCATTTTGTGCTTGTATTGAAGTATATTTGTGCATTTTGTGCTTATATTGTAATAAATTTGTGTTGTGTGACGTTTACTTGTACTGTATATGTACCAACACGTATTATGCTAATTAAAAAACTACTTATATATATAAAAAAAATAAAAAAAATAAATAAATAAAAAAAATAAATAAAAACCTAGGCAATCCGCTTGGTTACTTTGTTGAATGGGTTTCATGGGTGGATTGGAGTGGTCGGCAGTGGCTCGGTAGGCTGAGGGTTTAGTTCGTCTTGGACCCTGGAGTTGTCGTTTTTTTGTGTATATTGTTGAGAATTGTTGCGTTAGAGATGGCCTCCTGAATGTTGCCCTCCTGGTGAAGGAGGAGTTGATATTTGAGTTGAGGTCGTGTGTTGTGACTCCGGAGGGTGATGTTCTGAATCTCCGGAGGTTGCTGCGGGAGCAATTGTCCGCGGGTACGGCGGTGGATTGGTCTGATCTACTGGAGGTTGGTGATGAGTTGTCTGTTTGTAAACGCAAGGTGGAAGATTGGGAAGGGGTTTTGGAAGATCTGCAGTTTGAACCTCCAGTAGGTCGTGACCGGGCCTGCCGTCTTGCACGTTTGGGGCATC
The DNA here is from genome assembly GCA_035578905.1 of Stictocephala bisonia. Lineage (NCBI taxonomy): Eukaryota > Metazoa > Arthropoda > Insecta > Hemiptera > Membracidae > Stictocephala > Stictocephala bisonia. Next base: position 66,464 of record JAQJVL010002115.1, read on the forward strand.
TGCTTGCCCGTTTAAGGCTGGTCAACCGGGCACCGGGGTTGGAACCGTCGGATAGGGCGTGGATCTTGGAGAGTGTGTCTAGGCTGGATGAGATTTTTCAGTCACTCTCCGGTTCCACGACTCCTACGGGTCTGGGTCAGCGGCCTACTTTCGCGCTTTCGCCTAATGTGTCGAGGCCGCAGGCTGAGACAACGGCTCTCACTGTGCCTGAGGTTCCTTCTGAGCCTGCAGGCGTTTCTGTTGAGGTTGCTTGTGGTTCGGCTCCAGCTGCCGTTCCTTCTGCTTCTTTGTGTTCACCTGCTCTTCTGCAGCTGAGCTACCACAAGCTACCTAACCCTCTCACGCCCATGATCCAGAATCTCCCTGTGATCGATGGGATGGATCCTGAGGAGCTTCTTAAGTTCCTAGTGGCCTTTCTCAGACTTAGTGAGATGCCCGGCATGCAGGCTGGGGACTTGCTTCGTCTGATTTTCCCGTATTGCAGAGGTCCCGTTGGGGAGTTGCTGAGTTCTGTCTTGGCCAGTGATGCCTCGGTGGACTCGTTCCATCGAGAGTTACTTTCGTCGTTTCTTCCCATTCGACTCAGGGAGAGGATGGACAGATTTTATCGGTCGCAGGGTAGGGGCGAGTCTCTGGCAGCCTATGTCTCTTCAGTAAAGGAAGCTCGTCAAGCGTTGCGCCTCACACTTTCTGAAGCTGACACCGTTCGTGTCATCCTGGATGGCATTTCGCCTGAAGAACGGTGTAGGCTAGTTTTTGCTGGTGTTCCTTCGACTTTTCGGGAGCTGCATCAGCTGTGCATTGTTTCGCGCAGCGTGCAGTTCTCAGACCAGCAAGGGCGGGATTCTGAGAGTCATCGATCTCCCCCCACCCGTCCATCGGCTATGTCTTTAGGTGTGAGTCAGCCAGTGGAGGGTCGTGGTTCTCGGCCTCCTGTTGTGTGCTTTGCTTGTGGCCAACCTGGTCACATTCGACGTGACTGTCCACGTGCTCGAGGTCGTGGGGCAGGAAACGCTCAGCGCGGGGGTTGCCTCCACAGTAGCTCCCCGCGTTGTTGCGAGTGACCGTGGCCATTTGCCTTTGACACGTGCCCATAGCAGGAGTGTCGGGGATTTTTCGGGCCTTGCTGGCATGGCTTCCCTGGGCCTTAGTGCGGTCACCTCGGTGTGTCCTGGCGTTTTTGTTTCTTTTGGTGGTACGGTGTGTCGAGCCCTTCTTGATTCTGGTTCGGCATGCTGTATCATCAGCCTTTCTCTTTTTGAGTCCCTTGACGCCTTAGGACTGGTCAGGCACACCGAGCCTTCTTCTATCACGTGCTGGACGGCATCCCAAACTCCTCTTCCTATAATTCTAAAGGCGTTTTTCCATTTTAAAATTGAAGGATTTTCCTGGAGGTGGGGTTTTCTTGTTGCCGAGGACCTGGCGGTTTCTTGTATCCTAGGGGCAGACTTTATTTCTAAGAGTGGTATGGTGCTTGACCTCCAGAAGCGCCAGATGTTTTTCAAGTTTAATCGGCGAGTTTTGGTGCCTCTAGTAGGTGATTCTGACTGCCCTCCTGCAGTCAGAGAGGTGGGTTGTGAGCCCGAACAACCCAAGGTGGATCCGGTTGGTCATCTCCCCCCTGAGCAGGCGGAGGCCATTAGGAGGCTGTGTTTGCAGTTTCCTGATGTGCTTACGCCTGAGCTTGGGGTCACTTCTCTTCCGGAGTATGAGATCCACCTCACCGATTCTCAGCCAGTTAGAAGTCATCCGTACAAACTTGCTCCCCCAAAGATGGAGGTTATGAGGGCTATGATTGAGGATCTTCTGAGCAAGGGTGTGATTGAACCGTCTCGTTCCGCTTATGCCAGTCCAGCTTTTCTTGTGCCCAAGCCTAATGGTAAGTCTAGGCTTGTGATGGATTATCGGCGGCTCAACGCTAAGGTCGCTATTGACTCGGTACCTCTGGCTGATTTGCATTCTGCGTTTGATTGGTTCGGTAAGGCTAAGTTTTTCAGTGTTTTCGATTTGAACCAGGCCTACCATCAGATTCCATTGAAGAAGGAATCACGGCCTATGACTAGCTTCTGTGTTCCCTGGAATCTTTACCAGTTCACTAGGGTTCCTATGGGTCTTGCTGTGGGTGCCCAGACTCTTACTCGTCTGCTTGATTCCATCTTCCATGATGTGAAGTTCAAGTTTGTCTTCAATTACCTGGACGACCTTCTTGTCTACAGTGAGACTTTCGGGGAACACATGCAACATCTGCAGGAAGTTCTTAGTCGCCTTAAATCAGCTGGCCTTACCGTCAATCCAGAGAAAGTCACTTTTGCTCGTCCTGAGATTTCTTTTCTGGGTCATCTGATATCTTCTCGAGGCGTCTGCATTGATCCTGCGAGGACCCAGGGCATTCGGGATTTTCCTCCTCCCAGAGATGCCAAGGGGATTGCCCGTTTTGTGGGGATGGTGAATTTTTACCGTCGCTTCATCCCTAACGTGGCCGAGCTTGCTGCCCCGTTGAACGAGTTGCGGAAGAAAGGTGTCCCTTTTGTGTGGGGCCAAGCTCAGCAGACTGCCTTTGATGCTCTCAAGGAGGCTATCATGCAACCTCCTGTCCTGCGTATGCCTGATTTCAGCAGAGAATTTATTCTTCAGACTGATGCCTCCTCCTCCGCCATTGCTGCTGTTCTTTCTCAGGAGTTTGATGGGGTCAGGCAGCCCATCGCTTTTGCTTCGAGGACGTTGTCTCCCAGGAACAGAAAGCTTCTTCCATCTATGAGTTAGAGTGTCTGGCTGTTGTCTTTGGTACGGACAAGTTTCGGCGTTTCTTGGAACACGCTGAGTTCTTGCTGGAGACGGACAATCAGGCACTGTCTTGGCTTCTTGCCCATCCCAGACAGCTTGGGAAAATTGGTCGCTGGGTGGTCAAAATTTCTGCCTTTAAGTTCCGAGTTCAACATCTTAGGGGTACCCAGAATGTCATCGCGGATGCTCTTTCCCGCATGTACCATGAACCCAGTGATCCACCGACTGAGGCTGTTGCTCAGTGTGGTGCTGTTCTTCTGGATTTTCCTCTGGCTTTTGACGACCTACTGTCCCATCAGCAGAAAGATCCTGAGCTGTCAGTCATCTTAGGTGAGCTTCAAGAGGGAGGTGCCCACCCTCCCGATTTTCTGTCCAAAGGGGTACTCTGTTGCCGTCCTCGACAGAGGGGTGAACCCCGTGTAGTGCTGCCTAGTCATCTAGTACCGATGGTCTTTCAATATTATCACTCTTCTCTTGTGGGCGGTCATCTTGGCATTCATAAGACCATCGCTAAGATTCGTAGGTACTTCATCTGGAAGGGCATGGACCGGGATGTTGCGGGCAGAGTGCGGGCTTGTCACCTGTGCTCTCTCAGCAAGCCTAGTCAGAATGCAAGGTTAGGGTTGTTATCTTCTGAGGTGGCCGAGCGTCCTTTTGAGAAGGTGTTCATCGACTACGTGGGTCCTTTTCCCCGTAGCAAGTCAGGTAGCTCCTACCTACTTGTTTGTGTGGATGCTTTCTCGAAGTTCGTTTGGCTTTTCCCACTTCGGAGTGCCACGGCTAAGCTCACCATCCGTGCTCTCCAGTCCCAACTCTTCCAGCACTTTGGTGTGCCTTCCACTCTTGTGTCCGACAACGGTAGCCAGTTTACCTCACACGAGTTTCGTAGGTTCTGTTTTGGCAATGGTATCAGGCATGTGACTACCTCTCCTTATTACCCACAGCCTTCTCATGCAGAGCGTTCAACCGCAATCTTCGGTCTGCCCTTATTACTTTCCATGCTGAGAAGCAGAACACCTGGGATGAGAGTCTCTCTTGGCTCCAGCTTGCTTTCAATTCTTCCAAGCATGAGAGTCACAATGCCACTCCCTTCGAGATTCTACATGGCTACCCTCCTAACAACCCTTTGTCCAACTTGTGGAGGCTAGAGGATCTTCTACCTACGCCAGGTGCCACTGACGTAGTGTCCACGTGGCGGGCTGCTCGGCGCAACCTGCTACGTGCTAGAGAGAGAGAGTAAGGAGGAGGTATGATAAGGGTCGTACTCCTAACCCTTTTCAGATTGGAGATCTGGTTCTTTGTCAGGCTCACCCGGTCAGTTCGGCCGCGGAACGAAGAGCTGCCAAGTTGTGCTATCGGTGGTCTGGTCCCCACCGCATCGACAGGTTTTTGTCACCGGTGACTGCTCTGCTGGTTGATCCCCAGTCAGGCAGGGTGTTCAGGAAAGCCCATGTGTCCCAGCTTAAGGCTTTCCGGGGAACGGTTGATCCAGGAGTTGGTGTTCCTGGGGGTTTCTTGGGGCAAAGAGATTGATCACCTCTGCGCCCTAGGTGGCTGTTCTGAGAGAGTCTCTCTCTCTCTCTCTTTTCTTGTCGGGCCCGACAGGCAGGGTAGTTTGCTCCCTGTTCGAGGGGTTTCCCCTCTTAGTTTCTCTTGGACGTCCTTGGAACACCACTCTTCCGAGGTCTTCTTCGTCTTCTGTTTGGTTCCCTGAGGTACTGAGTTTTCTCCCCTGCCTGGGTGTGTCGAGTTTTGCAGAGGGAGGTTGTACCGGGTCTTTTGACCGGTACATTTCATTTTTTTTTTTCGTTGTCTGCCGGGCTGCCTGAGACCGCTTGTGCCCTGCGTTTCGCGTACTTTGGTGGCCGTTGGCTCAGGCTCGGTCGTTCCTGGTTCCAGCTTCGGTCAGGTTGGCCTGTCTCCTCTCTTGTTCTCAGCAGCCGTTAGTCACAAGATGATCAGCTAGAGATCCTAAAACGTAAGTGTTCATTTTGTAAGTTTTAATGTCTAAGCACCCTTTTGGTGAAAATACTTTGTTTAAATAATATTCAACGGGCTTACTTGTGTTTTCAGAGTTTTGTTAAATTTGTGTTCTTTGTCTAGATGTTTCTCAGACTAGGTTAAAGCCATGTGCTCAATGTTACAGTTTTACCAGTAATTGCTTTATTATATCTTGTTTTATTTTCAATTGTAATTCTGTATAATGTTTATTGTGGCCTTCTGCCAAGTCGGATTAATATCTTTTTTGTTTACTTGGAATAAAAACTAGTTTTGCTCAGCTGCCGAGTTTTATTTTGACCCTCCAACTGCCACCCGTGATCCCATCGCTCGACTGGTTTTGAGCCATCCCCCAGTTGGCACGCTTTCCAGCTTTGGGGGGGGGGGGGATGGGTCTCACTGTGGAGTTAGTGAGCTTCCTGCATAGTAACTGTAAGTAATTTAATTTAAAGAAAATTTTTTTGTATAAACTATTTATTAGTAGGCCTAGTTTAAGTAATTGTGTCTATAAAATAACAGTGGAATATTAAATTATATAACTATGTAAACAATTATCATGTGGCACATAAAAATACTTATAATGTTTTACAGTCAATGTAATTTTTTTACAATTTTTTTTTAATTTAAAACGTAAGATAAATATTTGTCAAAAGATTTCACAAAAATCATTTCAAATAATTAGCCATTTACGTGCTATTAGCTTTAGTAAGTAAGCAAATCTTAAGACCTGTGGCATTAATGGTTCCTGATATTTTTTTTAATAAAAAGTACTATACTAAAATACAAAGACACGGTTAAGGAAACGAGATAGACCATACTGTTTAGTAAAAAGTTCTGTTTATTTTCATGTTTTGAACAAAATCCCGATGTTTGGCTGCAGAATTTTCAAACTTCCTGTATATGTATACTGCACTGTGCGCGGCTAATGTTTTGAGGACAGTCTTTTGACGGAGCGAACGCAAAAGGCTAGTAGTATTCCGGCCGGGTTGTTCGCCTTTCGGGGCGCCTCTTGCTCTACCAGTTAAACATTACTGATTCACTAAAACAATAACATGCTGCAGTATCGTAATTCATTAAATATTATTGTATTAATCTCCAATATTATTTTTGTAAGTATCCAATAATTAATTCTTAGAGTGAATAGCAGTAGAATGATTAATTATGTCATTACAAATAATATACTTCTTTATTAATACATCAATTAATTATTTTATTGAAGTTTCTAAATGACAACATATTTTTTAAATATAATGATTATATCTATCTATTGTCAAATATGATATTTATTTAACAATAAGTTAAAAAAATTGACAAATCGTAAAGTAATTAATATAACTTTTTTTTATTAATCTGTAACATCAGATTAATTATGGTATAGTCTATCAATAATTAAATGCTGAATAGCTTCTGTTTGGTATTTTATATATATATCGTATGGTTTGTTGTCAGCTACCATTTGTTAATTATAAAGCTGTGATGTTTATTTGGATAAATATCCAAAAGTCATGATTATACAGGGTGGCGCAAAAAGAACGCATGGATTTTAAAAGGCTATAAGTTGGTTAATTTTAATCACACCTAAATTTTAATTACACCAAAACAATCATCAAACAACCCAATTTGAGAGTTGGGTGTTAATAATTATAAGACAATTAACTAATTTTTAAAAATAACATCAGAAAGATGGCGTCCTTCTGCATGAATACACATTGCAAGTCTCTCTTCAAAGTTTTCCATAACTTTGTTCAAAGTGTCCTGTGATACAGCGGCAATTTCTTCACTTATTGCAGCCTTCAATTCTTCGAGTGACCCGAGGTTTACGACGATAAACTTTGAATTTCAGGTGTCCCCATAAAAAGAAGTTGCAAGGAGTCAAATCTGGCGAACGTGCAGGCCAATGGAGATCGCCGAAACGTGAAATCAAGTGACCAGGAAACATTCCTCGAACGACAGCCATAGATTGATTACTCGTGTGGGCTGTGGCTCCATCCTGTTGAAACCATTTTTGTTCCATATTGAGCCTCAAAGCTTCAAGATTTGGCTGCAAAAATGTGCGTAGCATTGTCACGTATCGTTCAGAATGAACAGTGACTGTTTGGTCACGCTCTTCAAAAAAATAAGGTCCAACGATGCCAATTTTAGAGACCCCACACCATACTGTAACTTTAGGACAATGCAGTGGTTTTTTTATGCATTTCCTGTGGGTTGTGAGCTGCCCAATAGCGGCAATTCTGCTTGTTTACTGAGTGGAAATGAGCTTCATCACTCAGCATTACAACATTATTGTCATTTCCAACGACATCAAGCATTCTCTCGCAAAAAACTCTTTGTTCGTGAAAATCACGTTCATGGAGCTTCTGAACAATCATTATCTTGTAAGGGTGGAATTGTAACTCACATGTCAGGATGTGCTGTAGCGATCGACGTGATATCCCCAAGGTCGGAGCACGCCGTCTAGTCGAGCGGTGAGGACTTTCAAGAACTGAGGCTCTGACACTTTCAACATTTTGCAGAGTTCGCGCCGTACGAGGGCGACCAGTCGATTTACTCTTCAACACTGATCCTGTTGTACGAAACAAGTTAACCCAACGAAGTATCGAGTTGCGATCAGGTACCGAACCATTACGCGCGACATTAAACTGTAAACGAAATTTTCGTTGAACAGTGATGACAGATTCATTTGATTTGAAATAGTGTTCAACAGCGAACACACGATGCTGCACGTTCCACTGCTCCATTGCTACTAAAACTGGACGCTTCAACCAACAAAATGGCGTCGCTCGGTGGTCACTGACCGCTCCCCTCCACTGGTACTACGTTACTCAAATCCATGTGTTCTTTTTGCGCCACCCTGTATATTCATTGATTATAAAATGTAAAGTGATCTCGTCACAAAGCTAGGTCCAATTCATCGAACCACCTGCATCACTGATTCTGTGCATGCTGACCAATCCCTCCGTAAAAGAGCCAGGGGGCACTCTGTAACTATGTGATCCATTGTTTGCATATACTCCCTGCAATCACATGACTGATCTACTGTCAATCCCCATTTATACTTCAAGTAATTGCATCTGCCAACGCCAGTTCGGAACCAATTTAACAGTGTCCACCCTCTTCGAGAGAGGTTCATCCCACCTACAGGTATTAAGAGATCGTTATTATGGAACTTATTACGTCCCATCAAAACTGTTCCACTCTACGGCCCAGCTGGTAATGGGCGAGAAGTTTGATCTGCCCAATTCGAAAGCAGTATGTAGAGGTGGGTTTCGAGATTTTAAGCGACCATTCTGACGTGGGAGATCCTGTATAAAGGGGAGGTGCGGGGCATTCCAGATCTTATTGAATTCTTTGAGTAGTGCCTCCTGATGTCTTATCTCTGAAGGAGGTATATTGCACAGCACTGTGAGCCAGTTGAGTTGGAAGTGGAGTTGACATGAGAATGCCACTAATAGCTCTCATGACCCTATTAAGTTGGACATCAACCGCTTTAGTATGAACACTATTTAGCGAAACGGAGCACTATATTCAGCAGCTGAATAGACCAGTGACAAAGCAGTAGTACGCAGGATGTGTGCATTGGCTCCCTAAGTTGTTCTGGAAATATGATGTAATACATTTGCCCTGGTTTTAATTTTAGCTGCTGTTTTTTGAAGATGGCTTTTTATAGGTCAGCGATCGATCTAACATTACTCCCAGGTACTGTGGATGCTCATTATGATGGAATTTTACACCATTTAGGAAAATGTTCAGTTTTCAAATTATCCAGTCTGTTACTTAAGTGGAAGCAGGTTACTTCGGTTTTTGATGAGTCAGGATTCAGCTTCCAGGTTCTAAAATATTCTTTGAGGGCAGCAAGGTCACTTGTAAGTGTTTCTTCAGTAGTTGTGAAGTTCTTATGTTGGTAAATTGTCTAGACTTTGTGATTGGGATGTTAGCAGTATATATATTGAATAAAATTGGAGCAAGTACAGACCCCTGTGGCAGCCGCTAAATGCTGATTCAGTCCTCATCTCATAATTGTAAACAAATACTCCATACCGATACTGAGACAGATATTTAATGTTAAGCTATACGAAAACGGGTACATTGATCCTAGGACAAATACTTAATAAAGTATTTGTTAATACTTTATTACAAGTACAAATACTTAACAAAAACAGGTACTTCAATGTCGGTACTGGGACAGATACTTAACCTAAAGTGATATGAAAACGGGTACTCCAATATTGATACCAGGTAAAATATTTCTAGTTCAAAACAGATACTGAGACAGTAAGTACCTGTATCAGTATCTATCTGAAACCAGTATTTTTGTACTCAAGTAACTGTTACACATGCCTAGTGCAAGTAACAGGTTTAAAATACCGGGAACTGAAATATCGACACACCTCTAGTTTATATTATATTTGTGTATGACTGTAAAGTAAGGAAAATTGAAAACGATAGTTGTAATAACATGACTGTTGTACAATATATATAAAAAAGCCATTTACCACTCGTCACTATTTCTCTAAAACTATAGGTTCAATTGACTTAAAATTTTGCACATAGGTTTATCTTGGCCCCTAGAACCTCACTAAGAAAGGACTTTCCTCTCAAACCTCAGGACTCTGTCCCACTTACCTTCAAAATTCCCACAGTATGTTTATATTAATGGAGTTATATTAAATGATTTATTTATTTTATTAACAGCTGTTAAATAAAAACAAATTGAATAATATTGTGGTAGGTTAAACGTCTAAAATAGTGAAAAAATACAGTGTTAACTAAAAAGCTTGCTGCACATTTCGATTATATACAATCAAACTCAATATTATGACTGGCAAAGCGGGCGGGTACAACTAGTATAATATAAAATGACTATCTTGCTAGTTCCAAATGCCTGTTGCTAAATTTATATTTCAACAACGTACGATTTCAGTTCAGTTAACATATAAAAGAGATAGAATAATCATCACAGACTATCATTTCATAAAAAAAAAAAAAAAAAAAAAAAAACAAATTGGAAGAATTCTAAATTGCATACCAGTCCATATTAAATCAGAAATTAATCTACAAGTTTTAAAACAAAATTAAAAAACGTACCTTATAAGTTTGTCTTTGTACAATTTTGATGAATTTTATAACCAGCGATTGATTCCTATTTTATTCTATTTTTTTCACTAAAATAATTTAACCTATTTTAAACTTATGATGATTGTGTGTTAATTTAAATGTATTGTGTTTTCACATTTGTTTGATCCTTATATTTTCTTAATTACAGCTGAATTATCCAACTATCCACTATTGATTTTACATATTTCTTTTAGAATATCAGCAGTTTATTTTAAACTTCTGATCATTTAGTGTTTGAATTTAAAGATATTGTTTTCACATTCTATTTCTTCTTCTTTTAATATCTAACAATGTATCTTATTTGAAACTTAATACAACCATGTTGATGTTTTGCTTTTTGACAGAATTTTATAATTTACTGACATTATATGGAAACTTACAACAACAAAAACTGGGAGTATCAGTCAAACCCATAAAAACTAACCAAACACAATATCAATGTGCTAACTGGGGAACCAGTCAAACGCCGACATAAAACTGCCAGTTTAAGTATAATTTTATACAGTAGTTGCCACTATTCAATGTTAGTTTTGTGCATTTAAATGAATTGGGCGATTTGGGCGAGCCGGTGGCCGAGTGGTCTAAGGCGTCAGGACTTTGAGCTTGGGTTAGAGATAGCGCTGTTTCGAATCCGGCCTAGACTGAAAAGATTTATCAGTAATATTCACCTTGTACTGTACAGGTTCGCCCCCTTACTCTGACTGAATAAGTTCCTCGCACAGATCAATGGTCTATGGGGAATGGTCAGAGTAAGGTTAAGGAGGAGATCGGCCTCTCCTTTAAAAAAAAAAATAAAAAAAAATAAATAAATAAAAATTTTGACATGTCTTCACCACCACATTATGGCTGCTTGAAGGTCTGAATTGACTCAACCACGAGTTTTCAGCATTAAACAATCAACCATTCCATAACTTTTGAGAATCCGTACACCAGCTATCACTGTAAAGCACAACAGGTGTGAAATCTGAGTTACTATTTCATGTTAGGTAGTACAGAAGGCGCACTGTCGGTTATTTAGTTTAATATCAATTCAAGCGAAAATATTGGGTAAGTACAGAAAGTCTTTATGTCATCTTTCGTGCAGGTGCAGACCTCTATCCACCTTCACTTATAACTCGCGAGGCTTACCGAGGCACTTGACGTGCGCATGAGAGGAATAATACCAAGAGTGGAGGGGAGTGCAGTCCCAGTTCCACCACTGTTATACCCCTCCACCATGAGACTGATCTCTTAGTTCATGTTGCCGGTCAAGCTGCGCTTGTAGCATCTCTTTATGTAGAAAAGAACTCTGTTGTTTGTTTACATTAAATGTTTATTATAACGACCGATCAGAAAGGCTGTTTCCATTTTAAATCTGAATTAAAATCTCTTATTGCTAAAATAAAACAAAATATTATGCTGCCTTTGCAGTCAGCTCTGGAAATAGGCACATTAAAATGATTATTAATCAAATTATCATATAATCAATAAACCTATAAACAAATAAATAAAAAATAGTTAAATGTGTCATTTATTAATTAATTAGTAGTGATTATCACAATTAATTATTATTTATCTATGAACAATAACAAGATTGTCAGGTTGTAAACACCAATTTAAACGTCAAATGATTTTATTTTCTATTTTTATTTACCATATGGCACACGCTGACTTGGCGGCTCCCCCACTCCAATTAGTCTACTACACATCGCCTGGTCAAGTGCCTTGGTAAACCTTGCGAGTTATACTTTATCCCAGAACAAAGGTTAGTGAAGTATCATTTAGGTTTCCATATGATAGATTTGCATACTTCGTAAAATGACTTTATCTTACTAGTTCCAAATGGCTCTTGATAAATTTATATTTCAGTTTGGTTACCAATATATTTTTATGGTAACATAAAGAATATCCCAGCAGTTAACCAAAACCCCATGATATAATAACTATACCACTATCTAGATACCCCTAAAATTGACATTTTGTTAGCGCTAAGGTAACTGACACTATTTGTATTTGTTCCTATTTTAAAATTAATTTACAATAACTTTGAATTTATCAATTTAATTCAATATAAAATCACTTCATTTACTTACGCAAATAAAAGCAATTTATCATAACTATATATGTCATAAGGATTACAACAAGATCAAGTAATTAATTTTATAACCTCTATAAGCCAAGAAAATAATGTTTCAGGAAAATAATAAGAACTTTTTTTCTCAAAAAAAAGTTAAAATTCTAATATTTATAAAACTTATAGAGAACATTCCTATCAATCAGGTATTAACCCTTGCAACGCGGGAAACGGATATATCCCAAGCTTCTTTTAGGGCCGAATTGTGGTACACAGAAATATCCTCCAATCCCTATTTTACAACATTTAATAATTATAGTTGCAAGGGGATCTGCTAGAGTTCAGGAGAATGTTGAATGGTCTTTCTAAAGAACGGTTTGTGTGATCTGAAAGTGATTGGTCTGTCATAGTGGGGGGAGTGGCTTTGTCAGCTAAGGCACGCCCGACTGCCAGTCTGAGGTTACCCATTACGTGTGAAACGGATATATCCTTGACTCGTTATTTGAGTTTGTGACAGAGTACTGCTAGTGTTAGTAGTTTTACTATAGTTCATGTACGTGTCTTACATCAATTATTTTCAATTTATTGTGTTTATTGTATTTTTTTTTTTTTATTTTTTTTATGCAGTTTTATTTATCAGCATCAGTTTATTGTAGCATGACTATATTGTATTTTTACTATTTTTCATCTTTTATTTCATTTATTTGCTTTAAATTTTATCGTTTTGTTTAATAAATTTTTACTTCTTTTTGATCTTGGCCGTAAATTGAGTTTGAACAGACAAAAACCATAAACGTAGATATAGAATTTGTTTGTACATTTTAAAAAATTGTAAAATATAAACTTTTGAATTATTTCTTAGTGATTCGGCATTTGTTTACACCTTATTTCATCCTCTAGCTAAAACAAAAATCTTCATTAAGAAAATTAGCCTACTTAAAAAAAAATAATTACGCTTTTTCAGTAAAATAAGAACTATTTATTCAGCATTGCAAGGGTTAAAATATAAATGCTATAAATTAACCGGTTTCTTAGTAATAACGGTGTAAATAAGATGTAGCCTACAGTGAAAACTAGCAAAAATATTGGTACTTTTTTTGTTCCAACTAGGATAAAAATTACTAAAACTTGCAATAAAATTTTGAAATGTGTATTTGATAACGTACAATTAAATGAGGAAGACAACGGTGTGATTAGAATTTTTGGTAATTATGCACTTTCTTGCCACTGCTGAAAATACGATTTCTTGTTGAAAAAGTGGTGAAATATGAGTTTTTATCCCTTGATGATGTTGATTTCAACCGCAGAAAACTCAATTTTTACAAAACAATCAAAACACTAGTTTTTAATTTCAAAGGAAAGAAACCAACTTTTTTTCAAGTTTTTTTCATTTAACTTGTTTATATATGCTGAACATGAATACATAATTGATTTTTCAGTATAATTATATTTTACCCCCCATCTCTCGTACGGCATATTATGGGGCAGTAATGCAAACACCCTTTTTAAAAGAATTTTTAAACTCCAGAAAAAAGCTGTGAGAGTCATTTTGAAATTAAAATGCATAGAGTCGTGCAGAACAGCGATCAGGGAGTTGGAACTGCTGACTCTTCCTTGTCTTTACATCTTTGAGACGGCGGTGTACTGTCGCTACAAATGTAGTTTGACTAGCGGCAGAGACGTCCATGGATGAGACAAGGGCGAGGGCCGCCTACCACATCGAACAACACAAGACGGTGGCGTTTGAACGCCTTCCCTCGCAGATGGGAGTCAGATTGGTCAATGTTCTCCCTGAACAAATTAAATCTCAAACTTCCCAAAAATTATTTTAATCTAGGCTTAAAAGTCACCTTGTTTCTAATGCTTTTTATACGGTTGGCGAGTTCATGGACCACCATCATGGGAATTTATAGAATGCCCGGTCACTCCAGCACTTTGGTGACAAATTCATGCTTTGTCTAAAATAAGGATTAAAATCTCTAACACATGTTTAGCCCTACTAAAGATTTTAACCAACTTAATAAGCCTTAAACTAACTATTAATAAGCTTAATAGACTTAACTAGCTTTAACTTAATTTGACGCTATTTATTGTACCTTTGTACATTTACAAATAACGCATTTTGAATTAAATTGAATTTTATCCCTAAAAATGCATTTTTACTAAGGTAACCAAACAACTTAACTTACCTTAATCGTCTTTTTACTCAACAAAAATTCATAAATTGCATTAAATGTGGGTACCTGGCCAAACAGCGGGAATATAGGTGAATTACATTTTTGTGACTAATAGTTGTTATATAGGTCTATTAAAATGAGCGTGTAACAGCCGCTTATTACGCTTTGCTGCGAAAGTAGTTTTTCCGTTACATCTTGAGAAATATAATTATATTTCTTATGTTATAGACCAAAATAGTTTTCAGATTCGTATTCAGCGTAAAAAACACTTTATACTAAAAAAAACCTATGGTTAAAATAATATTTAAATTAACGGAAATACATTCAAAATACTAAAAGTTGCGACATTGGTTTTTTCGAATTTTTCTGTAAAATATGTGGCATAAATTCATAATTTGCGTTAAATTTGGGTGCTGGGCCTCCATGACGGCCGGCAGTCACTCCGGCAGGAATATGGGTGAATTCGGTTTTTTTAGTTAATAGTTGGTGTATATAATGATCATGTACTGGCCACTACTTGCGAAAGTAGTTTTTCCGTTATATCTCGAGAATTAATTGTTATAAGTTAGACCAAAATATTGTTTAAATTCGTATTCACAAAAAAGCAGATCAAAATAAAGAAGATGATCAAAATATGATTGAAATTATCGGAAATATGTCAAAAATAATAAAAGTTGTGAAATTGGTTTTTTCAAGTTTATCGCTAAAATTCATGATTTCCGCAGAGTAAAAAGCATATCTCGTGAAAATTCAGCCAATACTAGACCCATTTCAAGCAAAATTATCCAATTTCGTTAGGTGGCAAGAAACTGGATAAATATCGAATTTTCATAGGCCTCTTAGTTCCTTATAAACAACCTTCAAACTTGAGTGCACATAATTTCTGTGCAGACAGAAAGTGGCAAGCAGTATACATAATTAGTGATGTAAAATGCCCGGGCATTTATTTACTTTAACACTTTGACTGCTAGCTGGTGAAGTAAGACTTCGCAAGAACCTGAAAATGCTCGTTGTAACCAATGTATAGTTTGAGTATCACAAAAAGATAATATAACGTTATGGAAAAATTATATGCAAAACTTTGTTTTTTTGTTGTCATCATAACTTTAAGTGGGATTTCCCCCGCGCCCAGCATGGCTGAAAAAAATGTAAGAAGAACCTGCACTCTATACATCATAAACACCCACTTTATGTCTTCCATAATGCAGAGCATAATATCTAGAAATCTCTATTGTAATCAGAGTACGTAAATTATGATGTCATACTAATGGCGCGGGAATTCCCACTCACAGCACTAGACTGAGTATAAATTATGACAGCATTATGTATTTTTGTGACATAGGTAACTACATAGGAGTAACATAAGTAAAACAAAAATACAGGAAACTGTATTTATAAAAGACAAATAAAATGTTAATTTTATGAAAATATTTACAAACCCTCCACCCATCCACGGTTTCAAATATTTATTCTACTAGTTCAGCATGGTATTTGTCGAAACATGCCAAAGCATGTGGCGGTTCACTGTGCACATATAAAAACACTTTCTGTGTGTCCTTTCTTCTTCCCTCCTTAAAACACTGGCGACATCTTTTCCCCTGAAGTCTTCCTTTGTTGTAACGCTTTGTGGTCTTAGACAGGACATGCAGCGGATTACGAGGAGGGCAAACTGGTGGAGGTACTGTTTTGCAGGCAACAGTGCTTCGATTACACTTAGCCGGAAGTCATAAAGCTGCAAAGAGTTATCTTCATTTGCATAGTTGTGCAACTTGACTGCATTTACCATAATCATCTGCAGAAGGTGAACAAAGATTTTTTTGTACCACCTTACTGACTTGTGGTCACTGGGGTAATAGGACATCATTTGATCACTTCTATCCACCCCTTTCATATTGGCAATGTATTGCACAATAGCCAAGGGTTTCCCTCATAAAACTTTCCTTCGATTTGTTGAGAGGACTATATTGCTGTCACGTTCAGTGGAAATATAAGAAATGACTCGTTTGTCTTTCCACTTGACTACCATTACACCTTCTGCATACCTAGCAATCACCTCAACTTTTTTGAGCTTTGCCGATTTTACTTCATCTGGAAGATGTTTGCTGTTCATTCGGAGGGTCCCCGTGCAATATGTTTTGTTGGCTAGAAGTTTCGCAGCCAGAGGAAAACTATTATAACAGTTATCAAGGTACAAGGAGTGTCCCACGTCTAGTTTTCCCCTCATTAGATGCAAGACAACTTTGGAAGCATGGCCTTTGCCTCCTAAGGTCCCTTGGCTTCCAGAGTAAACTACAAAATGAAGGACGAGTCCGGTTGGCTCACAAAGCGAGTATAGTTTGATGCCATATTTATGGCGTTTCCCCTTCAGATACTGCCGAAATAGTAACCGGCCTCTCCATAGTACCATGCCCTCGTCGATAGAAAGTTCACGAAAAGGATAGTAAACATCATCCATTTTTTGGTTGAAATAATCAACCAACTTACTGACTTTCTTCAGTCTGTCTTCCGGTTCAGAACTTTCACCTGGTACATTCTTGCAAAAATGTAGACATCTTAGGATAAGCAGGAATCTATCCTTACTCATTTGTTCATGAAAACATTTGAAATCAAATAATCTGGATGTCTTCCAATAATTCGTATAGCGGTTAAGTCTAATCGTTCCCATGTGAAGAAGTAAGCCAATAAAAACTTTGAGTTCTGGTACTGTAAAATCTTTCTATTTATTTATTCAGGAATGTAAGGTCAAACTTGGCTTACCATAAACCTCAAAAGCATACCGGTCAGTTTCTCGTACAATATTTTCTAGAAAGATGTCATCTACAAGCAGATTAAACCAATCAATCGGTTTATTTTGTCCAGGCAGTGGTATTTTAAATCTATTTTCACCTTTGAAATCAAATCGACGAAATCCTTGTGTGAACGCTGACCAAGATGGGTTGTATTCAATGTCATCTTCGTCGCCTGACTCACTCTCTTCCCCATCAAGATCATAATCACTATCATCACTGATGTCTGGTCCACTATCACTAAGATAATTGTCTCTAGATATCGAACAAGCCATTATTATTAGTCAGAACACAAAAAAAACCACAATATTACACTAAAGTACAACGCACGGGGCGGGACAAGAAAGCTGCAAACTAGAAACTGATTCCGCAGAAAAGTATGGTTACATCCTGTACACAGTGCTACGAAAAATCATTCACCTCGGAGCAGTGCTAGCTGCAAACTGAGACAATGATCTTGGCATAGTAATAGAGCGGGATTTCCCGCACACCGTACTGCACTGACAGCAAATGTAAATAGACCTCAACAATAGAGAAAAGTGTCTTGTTAGACCAAAAATATTTTTTTTTAATTCGTATTCACAAAAAAACAGATCAAAATAAAGAAGATGATCAAAATACCATTGAAATTATCGGAAATATGTCAAAAATACTAAAAGTTCTGTTTTAGTACACAAAAATACTAAAGTATAGTTGAGTACTTTACCACAATTATTACTCAACAATACTAACTTCTTCTTAATGCTTTCTCCAAAGTAGGCTTAATTTGAGCTAGCTTAAAGTTAAGCTTGAGCTTAAGTCTAGTTGCACTTTCCCGAAGCAATTGGAAAGAAGGTTTAAGTTAAGCTAATATGTATACAAGTTGGTAGACCTGTTTCCTTTGATTTATTATTAAAGTTTTAATAAAATCTTTAAGTTCTAAATAGTGCTTTTTATTATTTTGTATTTAATAAAACGTATTTATTATTATTCATAAAATGTATTGCTCCTTAAGTATTAATAATAGTGTTCTATGTTTGTATTATTATTGTAACAATATATTTTACAGCATAAATATACAGTAATTCAATGCACTTTGTGCAAATAAATCGGAAAAAAAATCTAAAGAAGGCTTCTAAGATATGTCGATACTAAAACAACAGTTGAGTAGGATCTTCTCACAAAACTCACTTGAAAATGATTTAACTTCATCTTTTGGAGTTGGAATTTTAATTACCTGAGGGCATACGTTATCTAGAGTAGTAGGAACTTGTTTTACTACTTTACTAGTTGTTGATTAGTGGACCCCACTTAATTACCTGAGGGTATACGTTATCTAGAGTAGTAGGAACTTGTTTTACTACTTTACTAGTTGTTGATTAGTGGACCCCACTTAATTACCTGAGGGCATACGTTATCTAGAGTAGTAGGAACTTGTTTTACTACTTTACTAGTTGTTGATTAGTGGACCCCACTTAATTACCTGAGGGCATACGTTATCTAGAGTAGTAGGAACTTGTTTTACTACTTTACTAGTTGTTGATTAGTGGACCCCACTTAATTACCTGAGGGCATACGTTATCTACAGTAGTAGGAACTTGTTTTACTACTTTACTAGTTGTTGATTAGTGGACCCCACTTAATTACCTGAGGGCATACGTTATCTAGAGTAGTAGGAACTTGTTTTACTACTTTACTAGTTGTTGATTAGTGGACCCCACTTAATTACCTGAGGGTATACGTTATCTAGAGTAGTAGGAACTTGTTTTACTACTTTACTAGTTGTTGATTAGTGGACCCCACTTAATTACCTGAGGGCATACGTTATCTAGAGTAGTAGGAACTTGTTTTACTACTTTACTAGTTGTTGATTAGTGGACCCCACTTAATTACCTGAGGGCATACGTTATCTAGAGTAGTAGGAACTTGTTTTACTACTTTACTAGTTGTTGATTAGTGGACCCCACTTAATTACCTGAGGGTATACGTTATCTAGAGTAGTAGGAACTTGTTTTACTACTTTACTAGTTGTTGATTAGTGGACCCCACTTAATTACCTGAGGGCATACGTTATCTAGAGTAGTAGGAACTTGTTTTACTACTTTACTAGTTGTTGATTAGTGGACCCCACTTAATTACCTGAGGGCATACGTTATCTAGAGTAGTAGGAACTTGTTTTACTACTTTACTAGTTGTTGATTAGTGGACCCCACCTAATTTTGCAGCACTTACAAAAAAAAAAAACTATAGAGCATAGAATCGTAATGCAATTAACAAATTTGTTAATACCGTTGATAATTCTAGGGTTTTAATTTTATTTTAGACTATTATCTCAAGTACTACCTCTAAAATAACATTTACAGTTCTTTTATACGGCAACAAAATTCAACTCATCTCACTTTTCATATAGTCAGTTTTATTTCTTAAGACTGTAGGTCTTCTTGTTCTAGGGATAACCACATAAAATCTTCATCATCAATATCCTACAGAACTGTTAATATTTCTCCATGGTAAAGATACTAAAAATTGCTATTGTTAATGTTAACTTTTAATGCTATCGTTAATGTTAATATTTTGCTACAGCTAATGTTAATTCCAAAACATATACTTTTATAAAATAACATTTTACTTGTAGGTGATTTGGATTTATTGCCTAGCTTAGGTTAAGCTGTGCGTTAAG
Source organism: Stictocephala bisonia (assembly GCA_035578905.1). Taxonomy (NCBI): domain Eukaryota; kingdom Metazoa; phylum Arthropoda; class Insecta; order Hemiptera; family Membracidae; genus Stictocephala; species Stictocephala bisonia. The sequence goes on from JAQJVL010002115.1 coordinate 86,036, forward strand.
CCTACTCGATATATGGTTTAATTCGTACCCAGGTTTAAGCCATGGTAAAATTTAGGGAAAATGATATCAGAGCTTAAACCATTTCTCTAGCTTAAGCTAAGTTGGGGAAAGCGGCCCTCAACAATACTGACATGTCACTTCTTCTTAATGCGTGTTTTGGCCTGGTTTTTCCCTATTTAAACTATGGAGTAGCAGTCTGGAAATGAAAGTGCTCAAACCAACCTTCTTTTTAGACTAGAAAAATGCCATTAGAGCAGTTTTTAAGGAGCAATACCTACACTCTTGTAACAGATTTTTAAGGATTATAGAATTTTTACATTTCTCTCTATATTTTCCAGTGTATACAATTTTTTAAGAAACACACCCAATTCTCTAGAACAAGAACCCATAGCCATAATTTACGAAATAAATGTACAATCGCCATTCCGAAACACAGAACATAAGTTTTTAAAAGACAATTAACCTACACAGGAATAAAACTCTTTAATGCGTTGCCTGGATCAATAAGAGGGGACACTTATGCCAGGTCATTCGAACGTAGAGACTATCTTCTATGGCGTTCGGGGAGTATTATCAGGTAGACGCTGACAGTAATCTGCAGATTTGTATATAGATTTAGTATTAGTAATATTTTATGATTGAGAACATTTTAGTTATGCAAACTGCTGACTCATTTCATGTAATATATGAGTGAAATAAAGAAGTTTGAGTTTATTAATACATTTTTAAATCTCAATATATATTAAAAGGACTATATTACATTTATATTAATCTAAGGAAAATATTTAGTGTCCTTAGTTGATTTATAGAAAAATTAAAAATGTTGGTTTATTATTTGACACATAATTGTTGGTTTTATAATTTAAAAAGATATTCAGACTAAAAACAAAATTTCTTTTCTAAAAATATTTTTCTTACATGTTTTTTTTTTTTTTTTAATAAGCTATTTCAACTATTTGCTGAATGAAAAACTAATTAGGTCCAGTTTATAAAATTATTTTCAGTACAAAATCTCTTATTGCAAATATGTCATTTAAGTAAAAAACAAAATTATTTAATGTTTTATCACAAAAAACCATTATTAGAAAACAAATACTAAACACTTATTGAACAATGATTGTTTATTAATGCTCAATCACTTTCTTCACAAGAATCTTCATTACAGCTTTCTGTTACGTGTCCAGAAGTTCAATGTCCAATATTTTAGTTGTTCATGCCTTTAAAAATAATGTTCATCCTACTAATGTAATTTATTATAAATTACCTTAGTCACACTTTTAGATTGTATAGGGTACAAAGGTAAAGTAGTTGGTAGAAAATATGTGTAACAATTCCACAATATATTTAGGCAGTTATGATATGGGGCTTTCACAAATACTATACGGAAGTTTTAAGGACTATATTTTAACAAGCTCAAGGTTTGTTCAAAAACTACACCTTTGATAATGGTCTTAAAGTAAGTTTTAAGAACCCAATAGTGGTCTTGAATAAATGTAGCCTATAGGCAGTAAACTTTCACAAGCAGTTAAAACTACCTATTTTTCATAAATGCCCAGTTTTTGGGCGCTTGAAACTGCTTTGGGCAAATGCCCATTTGTAAATGTCCTGCCCATTGGGCATTTACCCAGCCCACATCACTATACATAATGACTAGTCTCATTATCGATGTTTATGATAAACTGTAAATTCCACCTCATAATATTTCACTAACAAAGTGTGTTGGAGTAAAATAGCAAACACCTTCTATAAAATTTAATTAAAAAAATAGATGATTTTTTACTTTTTCAATAATTTGGCTGCAGCCTTCATTTTTACTGAATGCTATTTACAATTCAGTAATGTGTTTTGAAATATATATGCTATTCCCAGAAGTAATAATACACATCTGATATTAACCACTTGTGATTAGAATGTCCAGATTTGAAAAGGCTCTAGAAAAAGTATAGACCTAAATACTGGGACAATAGTTTGGCCTAGTCTAGTGAAAGAGAAATTGCTAAGAATAATTTAGTTTTTTTCAATTGATTACCTGCACTCAAAGAGTCACACTACAAAATTAAGTTTGGCATAAAGGTGTACACTAATTACAGAGTAATGTAATATTAGAAATACTTCCTAGTTTGAAATTAAAGTTTATTCATTTTTCAAACACTCACTTATGAAGTTAGTCCCAGGCAGCATGAAAAACTATTCTAAAGTTCAAAGTTTATTGATAGCTTTGCTTTATACCTGTAAATGAAGACCATCTCGAGATTAAGTTTTAGCTGCAACAAACAACGTCTTATGTCTTATCGCCAACTGCAAGGACACGTTTAGTAATAAAGCACTGTCTCTTGACCAGGGATTAGAGACTAATCATAATCCTATTCGATGACTAGTTCATGAACTTGCTGCAGTAAACAACAGCCGACCATGAAAAGATGTCAAATTTTCTATTTCCTCAATCATACACCGGCAACGGCCAAACTAGCCAACCAGAAATAACCAAATATCCAACAAGCGAGCAACCCAACATCTTTTTTAAGTCCATCGATGGCATGGCAAATCTGTCTCAAAACATCGATATTTAATTTCGAAAGACGGTGTTTTTATATCGATTATAATAAAATATATTGTAGAAAGTTGGTTTTTCTTCGAAATTTTATAAATGTGATTTTTTTTTATTCATATTTTTGTATAAGTTGGTTTCGATACCATAATGTTGTTATTAAGTCAGTCTAGTCCATACCATGTAAAATAAACAAGTGTAATGTCATAGACCTTCTATTATACCGTAATGCCTTCCTCTAAACCAAAAATAACAATAAATAGTAACATTATACAACATTTATTTAGTTTTTTCTGCTTGAGAGAAATGTAGGAAGTATTTTAATCTTCTATGTTTTATTCCACATTACAATACGAGCTGTCAGAAACGTTACCAGCTATGTATTATCATAGACCTTCTAGAAGGTCTATGGTATTATAATCCATAGTATTCGTCCATTAAGTTAACATTTTTATAGTGCAAGTAAATTTAATAAACTCACAGATCGAACAACTTATGGTGCGTGAGGCTCCATTTTATAAAAGAGCAAATCCATATGGAATCGTCTTGCTTGGTTACATTTTTTAAGAAAAATCAGGGGTTTTCTATAAGTTACAAGTTGTAAACAGTAAAAGTACTAATATTATTAGCTTGTACAACATTGTTCAAGAGGTCTTGATCTTTTATTTTACTGATATGGCTGCACCTGTTCGAATGCTGAGGGTCTGTGGTTAATTTTAGTTTGGCCAACGTCATTGGGGAGTGGCATTAGGCAAAGGCCAAGGTCCCTATCTATACAACAGGTTGTCTCATTCTCATATGGTCTATAAAAGACAAGTTGTGACGTTAGAGGGAGACCTCCGTCCACAGAGTATTACTTACTTACTTTTATATTACTAACTATGTGTCTCCAACACAGCATGCTGAACAATTAAAACGACACACTATAAACCATTACTGTATTGTTTTCAAGAGTAGGCCTATTTTGGAATTATTTAAATTTCTGATTTTAACCCTTTCGGGGAAACATTTTCAATTTTTTACTTAAAAATGTATAACTTTACCCCCAAGATAAGTGATTTTTTTAACAAATTTTACATATTTTTTAATTTTTTTACCTATTTTGGTTTTTTAGTTATGGATCGTACAATATATTGTTTTATTTCCCTTTAGGGTGAACGAGATGTAAAGTAAAAAAATTTTTTTTTATCAAGATTAAGGACTTAAAATAATTTAAACATATCCTTTACTTAATTATAAACAGGCTTTACTTACAAACTTACAATAAAAACTATATTTTAAAGTTAATTGAGTTTTTTTGAAAAATCAAAAATTACAATTTTGCCATTTAAAAATAAAAAAAAAAAAATACAAAATATTGAAACAAATTACTTTTTAAAATACAAATAATTAATTAAACCATTTAAAAGACATAAATCAATCACTTAAAGGACTTATTTCTTATGGAACCTACACATAGAGCAATTTTGTTTTGGTGTTTAATAATAAAGCACATATTGTAATTTAAAGTATTTTACTGAGGATAAACACATAGTACAAAGTGATTATAGAAGCCATCTTGTTCGAATCACAAAGAGGGGAGTTCACTATTAGAGGTCCAGAGTTATAAAATCTTACACAGATAAATAGTACAATGACATGAATATACTATATATCAACATCTCCCCTGTTACAATAAAAAGAAAATTAATTTTAATGTCATAAATTCTAAATTAACCATTAATGTAAGAATACAATACACAACTTATTACAAAACAAAAGTTACCATTAATACATTTAATCATAGGTTAGTCTTTTAGGGTTTACAACTTTTCTACCCCTACTTGTAATATATCCATCCATATCTTTAATTACAGTTTCTTCAGAGGTGGTTTTATTGAAGTTTGTATTACTATCTTTCTGAACATTAGTGTCTGTACTACAATTATTTACATTTGAGTTTAAAGTAGTAGGCCTAATAGGATTTTCATTATTTCTACTAATGATATATTTCTACTAATGCTAATAGTATAATGACATGAATATACTATATATCAACAATTTTGCATTTAGTGCACTCAACAAAAGTTCTTTTCGTGCAACCTTAATTTTTGCATCTCGTAGGTGTTTTTTGTCTTTAAACTCAGGGAAATGGTCCATTCCATCGTATCTGATGTCTTGAACAGGATTTATTGATCAATGTCTTTTAGCAGGCACAGGTGATGGTGTTGCAGAAGGAGAATCTTTCGATGGGCGACCTTTCTTTTTATCTAAGGTTTGGTGACCTCCCATGATTAAAGCTTCAACAACATTCTGGCGAAAATGAATCAAGTCCATGACTTCATTTTTAGGTAACTGGACTGATTTTGCATCCCTTTGATATTCTAACCAAGCATTTGTTACTGCTAAGTCCAAAGCATGAGTGAACATTCTGAGAGTCCATTTTCTACTTTTTACGAAAGTTCTATATATTACAATCAGAAAATCGAGTTTTCTACACCACCCATGCTAGCATTGTATCTTTTAACTATTTCTGGTCTATTTACATGAATATATTCTCTTTTTGTTTTGTCCCACCGACGGCATACATCAACATTTCCTGATCCAACATAATTTCATGCTATGTTTACAATTGAGTTGTCATTCCACTTAACCATAACTATTCCATCGTCACTTACAACTTCACTGAAAGACCCACTCCCTAGCTTTTTTAACTCATTATCAGATTCTAGAGGGGGTTTAGAAAATCTGTCAATTCGAGCAGTACCTGCAGCGTATATATTTAGCGCCTTCAGATTTTGCAAGAGCCAATAGGAAGTAAAATAATTGTTCTGTAATTCTCTGGCTAAGCTGCATGACAATACCTGTCCCTTGGCCAAGCATGTTGAAAACTGGATTGATTTCAGTAGTCTTTCCTTGATATATAATGAAGTCATAAGTCAACCCACTCTCACCACACAGCAAGAAAACTTTTAAGCCCCATTTTACTGGCTTATTTTTAATATACATTTTTGAGCTACACTGCCCTTTGAAGGGGATCATTTGTTCATCTATACACAAATTGGGTTCTAACAGCAGAGTGGAACAATGCTCTCTTATTGCCTCATATAAAGGGCGCATCTTCCAAAATCGATCAGTATTAGATGCTGGTTTCATTGTATTATCTACAAAATGCATACATTGCCTTAGTTTCTGAAACCGTTTTCTTGTCATATAGTCATGTATAAGAGGTATCATAAATTTAGGTTCCCAATACATCCTTAGTTGTGGATATTTTAAATTTCCCATAACTAAGTGCATGCCTACAAGTTGCTTTATTTCTTGAACATTACACGGAGAAAAGTGGGGAACATTTTCTTGTTCTGAGTAAAGGTTTGTAAAATAAGCAGTTTCTTCCCAAAAAGTGTCTGAACAATATTTTTTGAAATAGCCTAGAGGACTCATCTCTGGATTGTTAGGAAGAGGCTCAAAAACATTCTCACACGTTGTTTCAAACACGTCTACAACCCTCCAAGTAATATTTTTTTTAGCAGTCAAGTGGTTTCTTGTAAAGTATTCATTTACAGCCTCGTTTAGAGTTTGGCAGGTATTTAGTAAATTAGAATATTCTGTAATAACAAGATTTTGATCATTTGGGCCTACATCTGGGACTGGAATAACAATGTCTGGTGTAGCACTCGTTGATGGCATAGGATTGTTATTATGACTAGGACTACTTACATTGTTTCCAAAGCTATTGATTTCCAATTCCAATACGGGGGATATGGAACCCCATCTATTACTTATATCATTTAGGTGGTCCTCAATCTCTTCAATAACATAAGCCTCATCTGAAAAAATGAAACTCATGAAACAAAATCGAAATGTATTTAAAGTTGAAATGGTTCCTAAAAAACAAAGTCGAGAATAATCAATGTCTATATATATTTACATAGGCCTATAATATACAGGAATGGAAGAGAATAAGGCATAGGCTACAATGTTATAACTCTTACCTTGAACTCTCATTAGTTCATCTGTATCTTCGCAATCTTGTAAATCTTCAATTTCTGACAAGTTGCCATCATTAATAAGTTGTAAAATTTCCTCATCACCCACAAAAACATCTCTTAGCGATCGGAACATGTTGCCTGTGCTAATTCAATGTAATTACGAGTCAAAACAAACAAATAAAACAACAATCAAGTAGTACTATCAAAGGTTATGGTCGAGGGAAATAAGGCAATATATTGTACAATGTTTAAATTGAACAGTTTTCTCAATATTGTCCATGAATTTTGTTAATTAATATGTTATAACATAACTTAATATATACTTAAGTCAATTATAATAGTTGTGCAATCATAAATTGACCGTGAGATATTCAATAACAAAAGTAACAATGCGAAGTAATGCTGTCATGGAAACCATGTGGAGGCAAGCAAATATATATTTTCAAGTAGTTACAAGATTGACCACTAGACTGCAGCACGTGATTGAACTGTAGAGTAGAGCACTCTGGAGCCACTAGAGTGAACCAGTGAACTGAATCTCTCTTACTACATCCTACCTGTTGCAAGTATTGAAACACGTTAACTGCCACCATATAAGCTTTGTGGTATATCCTGCAGTGCCAAATTTTTTTGTGCATTCCTTATTTATAATACTGTTTTTGCGTGATAGTAAGCTGTAGTAAAGACGATTCCATGCAAATATTTCTTTGGGGGGAAGAGAGGGTAATAGTGGACCGATCGGGTCGGCAGTAATTTTATAATCTTTTATAAACCCAGTTTCAAGATCTGATTTTACAAATGAAAATTTTTTTACCTTAGTTTTGCCTGAAGATCTTGAATGTGTTTCTTCACTCCAATGTACATTTCGCCGCTAGCTGCGGCATCTTCAAGGAGATATTGTCCTAAACTATTTAAATTCACTATCACTATTTACACATGTCACAATTCTTATATTACATAGTCACTGTAGGGCACTACGGCCGCATACTACAGTGACTATGTAATATAAGAATTGTGACATGTGTAAATAGTGTAAATAGTGTAAATAGTGATAGTGAATTTAAATAGTTTAGGACAATATCTCCTTGAAGATGCCGCACCTAGCGGCGAAATGTACATTGGAGTGAAGAAACACATTCAAGATCTTCAGGCAAAACTAAGGTAAAAAAAATTTCATTTGTAGTAATTTTATCCAACATTGTGAGGTTGAAAAATAATGTTGCCGACCCGATCGGACCGACAGGGATGTTATTGAGTAAATGGTGAATTTTACTATTCCTGGTTGGTAGCACTGCTGATGAAACTCTGGCTGTCAGTTTTTGTTGAGCACGAAGTGGTTCCCTCCTTTTTTTCCCGCCGAAGGGGTTCCCGCTACGCCCATCTCAGTAGTGCTGTTCTGTAGGCTATGTGATGCGTTTGGTTGCATACGAATGTGAAGCTTTATTTCTGATGTGAATAATTCAGTTAAATATATTTTGTTAATTTTAACCTATTACAATGAGCAATAAACTTAACGATAAAGATATAGAGAGACTTTTTAATGACCCCATGTCAAGTGTACCTGATCAGCCTATGAGTGATGATGAATGGGGATGTAACATCGGTAGTGACGCGGACGATACAGACGACGATCCGGACTTCGTGGTGACTGACGACAAATATATGGTTACGAGTGATGACGAATTTATTGATAATAAATAGAGACAAATGAAGGTGCGTTTTTCAATGAAATGGACAAATGAAACCTTTCTTATGCAAAGACTGGTTCAAACAAATACACAAGTAATAAGCTACAATTGTTGGATTACTCGACGGATCACAAAGGTAAATAACCTACTCTATAGTGTTAATTCAGTAATCCGGAGGCCTAAACATGAAACATGAAACAAGTAATAAGTAAAATCAGTTTGTAAATGTCGATTATTTCACTGTCATAATTCGTGTTATATTTACGTTCATTATGTGTATTCTTTATTGAAATGTAAAATAAACATGTTTATTGCCGAATTTAAGTATTATGTTCCAGCTAATTTAAACGAAATATTAAACCATAGACTATTCGAAATGTTTTTGTTTATAAGAATTCCATTATATATTGTACTTTACAAGTAAAACAGGCTTATTTGATATTTTAAAATATAAATACGACAGTATAACTAAGAAATTAAAGCTTAACGATTTAATTTCTTATATTAAAAACACTTTTAATTTAAAAATAATTATGGCCGACCCCATCGGGTCAGCTGAAATATGCGAAACTCCAATGCATATTTAAAAAAAACCAACTGATGAATATCACAATGACAATGTTCTTCATCTAACATGGTGTCTTACTTTCACACTTAGCTGGGGTGATTGGCACCAGACGGCAGTTGAGAGTGCTCTCTGGCAGAAAAACAAAATACTGTCATCGTCAGTCGGCCGGCCCAATCGGGCCGGCACGTTCCCGCTTGCCGCCATCAGACCGCCGACCCGATCGGGTCGGCATGGCAGTTAACGTGTTAAAAATCGTACAATATATCTACCGGATTCCCCGAAAGGGATTATACGGCTATTATTACAAACTGCAACGGCACACCTCACTTCAGGCATTTCACAAATAATAGTGAAATAATAGCCATATGAATTCACAATTATTCAAAACAAAGCCATTACCACAGTATAAAACACCATATTAAAAATTAATCAACAACGCAGACGGAAGTGTCATCGAGAGTACGGATATAATATATTTTACGTTGTTCCGGTTTGTTTTGTTTACAGCAGTGAAGGTAGAAAAAGTACAGCTGAGGTCTCCCTATGACGTAATTGCTACTGCGCGATATAGTTGCGTACTTGTAGAGAACAACCTCTGGTATAGGAACTTTGGCCACAGGCCGCATGGTGCGGGGTAGTGCAACTGGATAGGTACTTGTATTATGCAGGTCACAAAATGTAATCCTCCTACCTATACATATCAGATACTTTTTGTAAAATGTATTAAAAATTTATATTCAATTTTAACACGACTTTACCGTACATTCTAAAATCGACCTAATAAATTGAAATATATCTGTACCACCCCCAAGTTTATACTGTCGGCCTTTGAACATTGTTGTAATGATACTGTACCAAAACAATTACGTGTTCTGATGCTTTCAAACCAGCTTTCAACTCTTTGGTGAAATACGGTAAGAGTGGTACAACAGATATTTTTCAACTTGTCACTTGCACAATCCAAAGATAGAAAATGTTTATTATCTAATAAATGGACAGCATGATAATTGATTTTTCTTTTCTTTTCAGTGTTATATACTGAAGAACAATTATAGCAATTAATTAGTCTTCTCCGATTGTAGAATTATTATAATTAAAGTACGCTAAAATCTGGAGAAAAATTATTAATTTGGTCAATCCATAGCAGGCACCATTGCCAATTGAGTGAGGACGGATGGACCAAATTTTGTGCGAACAATTGCGAAACAAAGTAAAGGAATACTATGAGCTATATGAGATTAATATTAGTAATATAACCTTTAAAGATTTCTATCTAAGGTATAAATATTTTTCCTCAATATTTCTATCGCCATGAAAAAAGGAAATAACACTAACTTTAGACGTACGATTTTTAAAACATGCACCTACTTGCACGTTTCAACACGAATTAAAGGAACATTTATATTAAAACATACAATTTGAATGTACAGTAAATCTTGAAACAACAGAATTTGGCTTGAATTAGTGTACATACGTTTGAACTAAGTCTGAAGTAAAGCGTAAAGAATAGTCAAATAAGAGTTGGCTAAAAGCAAAACCTCGTGCAGCCACTTAAACTTTTAAAGGTCCTGAGCCGGTGTGTTTAATTAGAAAACATATCGGGGTAAACTTTTCGTGCTTTAAATATCTAAAAACTACCTGGGGGCAATATATTAAACATCTGATGGTGACGATCATCTTCATTACACGAATCAAACACTATAACTACAGAGATAAGGCACTGCGTCGTGTTTGCCTTGTATATTTTAAACGGGAATACTTACTTATTAGTTATTCTTACCATACTTATTAGTCAGCACTGGTGGCGCAGTGCTGTAACCCAGCTAATTGGTGGCAAAGTGTTGAGGAGATTGTAGGCGATATAGGTCCTCGGTCCTCTTAATACCTCCTCGGCGTTCGTTCAATGGTTGCCATCGACGTGGAAACTACTAGGGAAAGTCTGTGTTGTCCTTATTGAATGGTAGCCAGTGTTCAGACGTTGAGCAGGGAAGATATCTGTGTGTTAGGCTTATCAGTTAGCTAAAAATCAGACCAACACTACTTGGTTTGGATTCCACGTAAAGCTGTAGGTCCCTTAGTTGGCCTGGCTATTGGGCCATTAATAAAGAGCTCTTCCCGAGAAACAGTCGACCTAAGTTAGTAACTAGTAAAAATGACTACATTCGTTTATCTACATATACACTCATCACACTCATTCGCCCTTCATATTCACCCACATCTTGACGATTGGTGGCTTACTAATGAATTATGAAGTTTTTTTAACAATTGGATTGGAATATCGGTACGACTTTGATAATCGCAAATATCGATTGTACGAATTCGCATACCAACGCAACATGCAAAAACATTAACCATTAATATTAAGATATAGAACTTACATTGAATTTTGAGGCCTTATAATGGTAGGATAAAAATAAACACATTTAAAATATTAATTTGTTTATTCATAAACAAATATAGGTGTGCACATATGGGTTTCAAATTAATGTGATGAATGTAGATAAGCGAGTGAAGTTATTGTTACAAGCTAAAGCCGACTATATTCCTTAGAAAAGTTTCATTAATTAATTAATAACCGATGGAACATAAACTGGTGGTGGTCATCAGTTGATCACTCTCAAATATGTTGTGGCTCTGATCGGATCGAACTGAGAACCTTTAACTTTAACTTATGATGTTGTACGGCTTTACCTCGGTACCTTGAAAGTGGATTTTATTATTTTATTTTATTTTACTTCTCTACCGACCATTTACCATTAAAAGCTAATTTATACGTGAAAACTATGAAATTTTATTATATATTAATTCAACAGTGCAAGGAATACGATATTTCAAATTAAACCCTCTGAGTGCAGCACTTTCCCAATTATTAAAAGATGAAGTTTAATTCAGGTTTCAACTACTAAAATCTAAAAGCACACTCGGTATAAATCCCATATAAGGTAGCTTGTTATATTTTCTTTGTTCTGGATATTAAAATTCTTTCAACAAATTCAATTTATTAAACTAAACACAATTTTAATTGTGCTGTGATAACCAATGAATTGATAACCAATGAAGTTCTGTAGACTTTACAATATACGAGAAACTGAATGTATTATTGTAAATAATGATTATAAAATTACATGGCAATTGAAGGCTTTATAAGTTGTTAATTTGTGTCAACTGACTTAAATTTGAATTTTAAGCACGTGTCTGATCTTCTGTTTGAACTTGAATCTACATAGGCCGCTTAGAAAACGACCTTTTCAACGCACTGGTGCAATGGATATACAAAGAATGGTGAAAGTGAGACAGTGAACTACTTTTCTTCCACTGTGTAATTTCGTTTAAAAATTATCATGGCAACTCGATCGGTAGGCCACGTTCTGACGGTAGTAAGCCCCGCTCATTTTACGTCATTAGCAGCAGTTCTAGTTGGTTGGTTTGATTAACACTAACAAATTGATCTTACAACGATTAAATTAAACCATTTTATAGTATTACAAAAACATTTAGTAAGAACTCAATGAATAATAATGTTTCAACTTAACACTGTTGCGGAAGTAAGTCACGCCCGTGAGGCATGGTGGCTTAGCGGTGGAAATATTCCCTTCTTCTGCTGGAATATGCGCTAAATAAATCGTGTAGGTTGTTTTATACTCGACCCAATTTAAAATCATATTCAAACGCACAAATTGGCTGTAAGCCTTGAAACCATAGAGACAAGAAATTCATAAAATTACATTTTATCCCTACCATTATATCATGTGAAGGAATAATTAGTATATTTGTTATATACGACTGACTATTCATCTTATGTTATCCGTAAATTTTGGATAGAACATCGATATCATACTACTGTATTGAAAACATCGATGTGCCGATTGTAACACTATTGAAACTCCGATGGTAAATGTCAATATTTTTCAATCAAGGTTCATTTCTAATGTTGGGACAAAAAACACATCGGAACAGATGTGTTGATTGGTTATTATTGGTCAGGGAGGAAGCAAGTTGTAAGGGTTGGTGCCTCGTTGAGCGCTACTCGCACAGTAGTTGCTGGGGTCCCTCAAGGATCTGTCACCTCTGCTACTCTCTTCCTCATTTTTATAAATGATCTTTTAGAGCTTCATTTTAAGGGTAAACTCAGGGCTTTTGCTGACGACATTGCTTTTTTCTATTTTAATAAAAATATTATAAGTATATGGGAACAGATCACACATGATGCTTTAATGTTAAAAAAATGGTGTTATTCAAACAGAATGGTTGTCAATGTGGCAAAAACAAAGTATGTAAATTTCAATTTCAAAATTTTCGAATTGCTTTATCCAATAAAATTTCACGATTTAGACTGTCTTGATCAAATTAACTGCCAATGTCAGTTAATAGAAAAGCTAATAATTTGGTTTATAGCACTAGAAGTACCAATAGTAGAACTTTTAGATTGCCCAAAGTAAACAAGTCATTATATAGATTTTCTTATCAGTATGTCGGTCCGAAATATTTCAACCAATTGCCTTGGTACTTGAAAGAATGTCCAAAACTCACGTCTTTCTCCTTTAAATTAAAATCGTGGTTATTATTGTACAGATAAGTGGATTTTTTAAATAATTTTCTTATTTAAATTTGAAACATGACAATTTGTATTTTTCCTAAAAGAGGAATAACTTGTTATCATTACTTATCTCGTACTTTATATTCTTATTATATTCATTATTATTATTACTGTATTATTGTCATTATTACTATATTATTGTCATTATTATTTTCGAAATTGATTGTATTGTATAACGTTACATTAAACCTTATTATCCTGTTTAGTATGTCTGGGTATGCTAATTTTAAATAATATTACTAAATGTAATTTGCTATAAGCAGACGGCAAAGCACGGAGCAGAAGACAATTAAATTAGAAACTGGACTCATTAATTTTTGTTTTATTTTATTCGTTTAATTTTTTGTAACACTGCCACATTACTTGCTACGTGGCAGTGCAATTTCCAAGTCTGTGAATTGTTTATGTATTGTACTCATTTTGCGGAAATAAATTCTTATTCTTATTCTTCTTATTCTTATTGGATAATAAAGACATCATACCGCGAAAGAGGATTTTTTCAAGCGTTCTGATAACTATCTTATGGTGAATGTAATTAGTAAACTGTTGGGAATGTCATATCAACTGCAAGTCCTGGGCTTAATTCTAAACAGAAATGTATCTTTTCAGACATGCTTAAAAATGCCTACAAATTGATTGGATTTATCAATGGTATGTCAAGGATTTCATTTCGCATTGACTCTCTTAAACTGCTTTTTATATTTTTAGTGAGGCAGCACTTGGAATATGGATCTATAGTCTGGTACCCTTTTGAATGATTCCTTATTAACAAGTTGCTGACCCCCAAAGGTCATATCTCAATCCCTTGAAGGCCTCGATCTCTTTTAGTCTCTCTAAGCCAGTAGCATTTTAAACGAGGGAACGCAAGCGTTGTTAAGGGACAATGGTACAAAACTCTTCAGCAAATTATTAAATAGTTTTTTAATAGCATAATACGTTTTGGTACATATACAGTACAAGTAAACGTCATACAACACAAATTTATTACAATATAAGCACAAAATGCACAAATATATTACAATACAAATACAAAATGCACGAATCGATTTCGGTGAACCACGCTCACTTTCCTCAGACCAGAGGGATTCACAAAAGAATCAATGATATTGTGTGACGTTTACTTGTACTGCAAATTATTAAGTCAAATACTCTTCTGCCGCACTTTTCATGCTTTTCCTGTATGTACCGAAGAACAGTACAATTCCACGTCTGATGGTATATGGCAGTGCTAAAAGAAGATATGTTGACTTCTTTCATGACAATAAAGCTATTTTGAAGAAGGAAGCTATCCATCTCTTACCAGTATCATACGTGTGTATCTTGTGTTTTATCGCCTTAGATTTAACTTTCATTTGACCTGCAAGATATGTGTGTATATCATACTTTCATATACTTGTATACTATATATGATGTGTTTTTATACACATTATTATATTTTCATATTTTGGACACTTTGGTTGCTGTTTGTCTTTGTTATTCTTTCATTGCTACAGTTGTTATTATTGGAATTGTTAATATATAATGTTCTATTTTATTATTATTGGTTTGGTATCAAAGGAACTTAATTTTGGATTTGTTTATTATTCGTCTATATGTTTTTTTCTTTCATGTTATTTCTTTTCTATTACAAATTTAATTGATATGTACTATTACTTTGTATTTTTAACAGTATATTGTATTTAGGCTGCTTTTTGAATCGGTTCCAAACTGGCGTGGGTAGATGTAACTACTGGAAGTATAAATGGGGTTGGATACTAGATCAGTCAGGTGATTGCGGGGAGTCTATCCAAACAATGGATCACATAATTACAGAGTGTCCCATGCGTTCTTTTACTGATGGATTGGCTAGAATAAACATATTAAGTGAGGCAGGTCGTAAATGCCTCGATGGGTTGGATTTAACTTTGTGACAGATCACTCTTATTTTATAGTATATATTGCATGACTTCGGAATCGTAATCCAAATATATATAACCGCTTAAAAAATACTGAATGGTATCTGACAAAAAACCACACATATATAGACTTTATATTAAAAAGTATAATAAAAGGTCTATGATAGTACAGCGAGACCTTTATTTTTTGTTTTGGTGGTGGCAAAATGAGGATTTTTAGTGTTCTTTATATGATATGGGACTAAATTGATTGTAGAGCGCAACGCACAAGTCATCTGATATTTATTTAGACAGGCACAGCACACTTCACCGACTTGAAACGAAAAATCCAGAAAATAGTCTGCAGCATCGTATCGTCTACTATTTAGGAATGTTTTGATTTCAATAGTTGTATAATGGTTTCAGTTATTCGACCTTTCATGGTAAGATTTGTGACATTGTAACACTTTTACGTAAAATTTTTTAATTTCATTCAATCATTGATTAGCATGTATTAGCTATTTTGTATAATGTGCTTACCGGCTAACCATACTAGACATAATTCAATGTCATTAGGACTGCCTGGTGTCCAGAATAATAAATTAATTGATTAAATGGCTCATTATTTATAAATTTTTATCAGGAATTAATTATATATTTAACAAGAAGGAGAACATAACAGAGCAGCATTTTTTCTAGCCTAGTAGTCCAATTCTTGATTTTAACCAACTCTCTTATGGGATTCTTGTACAGAGCATCCTATGACTTCCAGTCTCTATTGACACTGGCTATACTTTTCAAAACCTTAATACGACCTATCCTAGAATACTCGTCAGTCGTCTGGTGTCCATATCAAGCTGGCCACATTAATATCCTGGAGTCTATTCAGATCCGAGCCATAAGGCTCATAGGCATGCGTCTAGGATACCAATACCTTGAGACACCAGTTGACTGTCTTAGGACCACATTTGGTCTCCCTCTCTTGGCGACCAGAAGGAATATGGCTGATATCCTGCTGCTTCACAAGTTGGTGAATGGTGCCATTGACTGCTCTGACTTTTTGTCCATGATTGAGTTTCGGATTCCGGCGTCCACTCGCTCCAAGGACATATTTGCCAAACGAGCATCTCCTTACCTGTACAGCCACTACAGTTGTGTTCCCCGGATAACGAGAGAGGGTAATGCTGTGTCTGATGCTGTTGATTTTTTTGGTACCTCCCCCCAATCATTTCACAGAAGCCTCATGAGATTATTGAATTCTGCAACCTGAAAATCTTGCAGCTTGGAGAATTGAACTTGTATTAGCATCTTGTATGGGGCGAATGTGATTATACATATTGTGGGTGTGTGGATGGATTGTATATTGATACTTGTATAAGTTACCATTGTTACTCATGTATCTTGCTATTTAATGTAATCTGTTGTTATTGTATTATTGTCACATAAGTTATCATTGTTCATTATACTGCATATGTACATTATACAATGCCATTTATGATGTACTTCTACTGAACTATTTGTTGTCATGGTCTTGTATTATTGTATCTATCATAGTAGTCTTAGAAAGTTCTGTTGTAGATTTAGATAAACTTTATGATGTATTATTTATTACACTATGTACAAAAGTGGTTTACCGTTGATAAATAAAGAAATAAACCTAGGCCCTTGTGGGCTGAATAGCCTAGCTAAGATAAAATCGCAAGTTGGTAATTTGTTTGTTATAGTCTATGGTAGGCCTATTTGTTTTAAAGAAAAAATTTACAATAGGTATCTTAAGTTTTAACTTTTGCATAAGTCAAGCCTTCATGTGCTTCTATGTTAGGTTAGTGAGTTTAGGTTACTCTTAAGGCAGTTAAATTGGTGCTGCTGGATATCTGCAAGAAAATATCTTAATCAACATATACCCTCAAACATTTTAAAACTAGGAACTATAATTACCTTATTCCTCATCAGCTTAATACTAAAACTACAGAGGCACGATATTAGGTTATAGTTCCAGTAATCTGTTACCGAGATAAAACATAATAGTCTACCAGAAGGCAAATCAAACTATCATTGTAATATAGTTTGAACAACACACTATTAAACTAATGTTAATTAATGAGTGTAGTTGTAAAAGTTCGAATAAATGCTAGGTTTAAATTTAATATTAACATAAAGATTAATTTTCATATGAACTAATTTAAGTGTGTGTTATTAAATGTTGAACATCAATTTAGTACAATGTCAAATATATCTACTAAAATTAAAAAGATTTATGTACCTTTTTTACATTATAAAAGATTTATAACCTTGCATTAGTATAGGCCTAAATACTCAATAAGTTTTCTTTACACTGGCCCCCATACAACTAATACCATACAAAACTGTTTAGTTAAACCTTTTTTCAGCAACAATGCCATATAAAAGATTATACATACGAGGCATAAAGCTAAAAATTTAATATTGAAGTAATTTAAGTAGGATTTTTATTCATTTTTTAAGACTACGGTCACAAAGATAGGGTTTTAATGAACTGCAAATGAGAGTAGATAAAAGTATAATGTTACTGAGGTAATCTGATCCTTAGCAAGAGCCATTTATTATGTGATAATAGCACAACAGCGAAGGAAAATTATTCAACATGCATAATGTAATTACCTATAATGGGAAAAATCTCTAGGCCAATGAACACAGCAGTGATTAAAATATCATTGAATCTTTTTGAATCACTGGGATGGAGCTCAGATAATATTTTACATTTCTGATATTTTCCCACTGCCTTTGGTTCTTAATTTTCATGTTCTTCCTAGCTCAAGACATTTTTTATGGGCCGATGTATTTAAGGAATTAAGTATTTAGATGTTTATAAACTTGAAATTTAATGGAAACAAAGTTAAGGTATAGAGTTTTGTATGGTTTACTTCACTATTTTATAAAAATTATGTTTACATTTATTAATCAGGGTGAAGTTAAGCACTGATACTTGCTATAAAAAGTACATTTTCAAGAAGTGGAACTTAAGATAAATGAAATAGGATACAACTTTTAACAAATTGACAGACACTGGTTTAGAAGTTTGTTCTGCTAGTTTTTTCTTGAGGTAAAATTGTCTTGCAATTAGTTTTTTATATTTATTTGAATATTTAAAGTTAAATGTAGATTTAAGCGAGCTAACTCAATCACTTGCTGTACTTGTGACAACTCAGTCTTTGGCCTCTGCATGTAACTTTGACAACATATATTAGTAGTTAAACTGTATGAAGTACAATCATAATATGTTAATTATTAGTAGCTATCTTATTGCACTTAACTTCCAGTATATTTACAATTTAAATATAAATACTTAATGATATTAAGAAAGATAATATTGCATCGCAATATTATAAACATCATTATTTACATTTGAACAGCTGTGTATTTTGGATTACGGTAATTCAAATCTCTCCATATCATTCTTATGGCCAAAAAATGTATTTTGAGTGCTTCCTGTGCCATCAATGACATTATTGCAAAATTACGAATTGGGGGCAAATTTTTTTACACCTCAATCTTTAAAATTGATAAAGAAATAAGAAAGGGAGGAGTTGTGTTGACAAACATCGGCTTCACATATTAAATATAAGGATTTACAGATACTGTCTAATGTTTATAAAATTTAATTTATTCAGAAAGGATTGACCTTATGTTCTCCTTTTTAGTCTCAACTCATACTCATTCTAACAATTATGATGTAATGCACAATCCGATTTCCTAAATATATTATAAACTATGTTCTATGCTTCAAACAATTAAACAATATTTTTTCTTTTAATCAAACACCACTGAATTTATTGGAATGTTTAGAATTAATCTTGTATGAGTTGGTGACCTTCTAAAAGAATTATTCTTTTTACAGGATGTGGAGAGTTGCCGATATTACATAGATGAACTTTACTCGCAAGATACTCAAAAATGCTTAGATGCTATAATGTAAGTACTGTACAAAAATTATAATATTGAGTGATTTTAGAAAAGTTTTTGATATATTAAAGTAGAAGAAAATAATGGCAGTGACAGTTTACTATGTGTATTTTGATTAAAAAAAAAAAAAACAAAAAACAATGACAGCAGTAGGCGTCTGATTCTGGAGTAAGGTATACTGAAAATACCAAGTGGCAGTTTACCACTGTATTGCTTTGTATTTTAAACCAACTACAAACCCTATTAAAACTATTTTGTTTAGTTTGCAAATAAATAAATAAACGCTTTTGAAATTGAGGAAAGTTACATTGAAAATGTGCTGTTTGGTAATAGATTTATATAAGGAGGTTATGTTTGCTTTGATTAAGTTATTTTTCTCAAGTAGACAACATAGAGTGTTTTAATGTTTTTCTTATCTAATTTGTTGCAGTGGTATTGAAAACAATGTAATGAGGTAATGGTAATAATTAAGACAGGTGAAATTGACATGATCATAGACGAATACTGGAGTAGATCAGGGCGTGCAATAGAAGAAGTGAGGCACATTCTTTTGTTATCACAATCTTTATAAAAAGATAAAGATATTGTTTGTATTGGTTAAAGAATTTATATTCCCTTTAAACGCAACAATCAAAACCTACCTTAGCACCAGGATTCCTACACTCTATTATTTATTCCACTCCAAATTAATAATGTCATACAAAAGTGAATATTAAGTATTGAAGATTATTTATATACAGAACTGAAGCAGCCTGTCTCCTCTTATTTTTCATGTAAATATGAATGATTAGATGAATGTAGATGATCTGCATTTTATAGTTATTAATCGATTGTCTTCTCCTCAAAAAAGGCCATTTATTAACAGCTCAACAGAAAGGTCTCTTATGGAACTTGTAGGTCAAGTGAAATCTGAACCACATATCATTGGTCCTTCATTCAACATCTGAATCCTGGCAACCACCTATCAAGGACACCCTACACTAATGTAGTAGTGTCTTCAGAAGTAACTATTTAGTGGAATACATTATTGAGAGGACAGAGAAAAAAATCACTTGAACACTATTTCTATTTAACACTTTCTTAGCTTGTGATAATAATGTGTATATAGTACAACAGCCACGGAATATCTTGAGCTGTGGCTTACGTCATGGTCAGTGCCGGGGGGGACGGGGATCTCTACCAATAAACATTGTTTAGCTGGCTACTAGCATTGCTGTAAACATCAAGTCACCACGCCCAAAAGTTACCTTTTTTATAACACACATCTCCAATCCGATTAGTCATTGATATTTTTTATTTACAATCACATTACTTGGAATTATAATGTGTTATCATGTTATAATTATAGGCATTTAATTATATTACTATTATCTTTGTTTAATATTTAATGAGAAATATATAATCAAATGGAATAACAAATAACTAAACACTAGTGAATTAACAGAATGTATGTTATGTTAGTAAATAAGTACTGTTCAAGTTATTATTGTAAGCAGTCCGTACATACTTGTGAATAACCTTGTGAACAATATTAAATTTAATCTCTTAAATATAGACGCCGTTCTAATTAAATTAATTTTTAAATTATAACATTAAAATACATAACAACTACAAATATAAACAAAATTATCGCTCTTAATATTTGCAATAACAAACACTTTCGATACAAAAAAAAAAGCACAGCGGTAGCCAATGTCTACATGTCAGGCTAGTACAAAGCCATTCATGCGTATGCTGTATCCCTCCCCTCCGCTAACCACCAAGCATTTGAAAAGTAACGGTTTCGACAGCTCAAGATATTCTGTGGCTACTGTATAACCCTGATTATCTGACTTCAGATTATCTTGTACAAATTTTGTAAACTATAATGGCAAAAAACACAAAATATTCATGCTCTGCCTAACACAATTGTTTGTGTAGTATCTTTGATCATTGCAGGCACTTCACTTTAGGTACAACTGCCATTGATTATAAATATGGAATTGATATAGTTAATGGCAATGAAATTATATTTCAGTAGTCTCTGTATAGTTTTGTTACAAAGTAGCTTGAGGAGTCCATTTCTACTAAGGAGTGTGTTTGAGTGTATTCCTTATTTGGTAATGTCACTTGGGTCAGATCCGTTATATGCCCCTCCAAAACCCAATTGTGTTAGGATGGGTTGGTAGGTAGGTTACATGATTACTGCTTTATAACATAGTTTCTATTTGGGGGCATATAATGGAATCTATCCGTCACTTGTCAATTAACATGTTTACTGTTATGCAATAAAGAGACATTCTTCTGACCTATTACAAGTGCTCTAATTGTGTAGAATTTGAGCTCTGGTTGTGCTCAAGCGAAAAATTTGGTCATGATAGAAAAAGCTATGTAATCATCATTTTAAAACACTAACTACAGTAGATTGGTAGGTAGTACCATTTTTTCTTTTTTCCTTCTTAACCTTACTCTGCCCATTTCTCATAGACTATTGATCTGTGCGAGGCAATTATTTAGACAGAGTAAGGAGGCGGACCAGTACAGTAGAAGGTAAATATTACTGATAAATATTTCCAGTCTAGGCTGGATTCGAACCAGTGCTATCTCTAACCCAAGCTCGAAGTCCTGACGCCTTAAACCGCTCAGCCACCAGCTCGCCTAAGGTTGATAATAAAGTGTGTGTAGGGTGCATTAAAAAACATCATCAATGTTGACTCACGCAATGTGCAATAGCATGTGTCTTTATATTGCGTCACAGTCACTTATAAGTACTTTGTGATCGCGAGCCTTGTTTTGTAACATATTTAACATGTTTTTTCCCAAAAACCTTAGAGTTGTATTACATTCTGTACTATCCGGCTTTGAACAAATCCGATTTCACCTCCCACCACAGCTAATAAATAACTGGATTTCTACATTACATTTATCCATACCAGAATATGCCATACCTGTGTAGATACAATATTTTGATTGGACTTTGTGATACTGTACTTTATAAGTAAATTTGAATGTAAATAACACTTCTTAAATGACAAAAATACCTCCTACTCACCATTTGCAAAAATGGCTATGTATTATTCATTTATAATGTTAGTTTTTAAATAATCAATTCAAATTCAATTGCTTACAGATGTTTAAAGAATTCAGTAATTGGAAGCAACCGCCAGAAGGGCAGTGTAATAACTCAAGGTGTGGTGCCAAGATTGATGCAGCTTTTAAACGACACATCTATGCCAATAGAGCTGCGAAGAGAAACAGCTGTGACGCTGGGTTCCTTGGCTAAGGGCTCCGATGCTCACATCAAGCAACTCATCGATGTTGGAGTTGTTCCTCTATTACTAAGTAGTGAGTGAAATGGTTTACAATATGTTTGTATTCTAAAGTAACTTGTTAGTGATATAATTTTAATTCACCTTCCTCTCAAGTCATGCAAAACTTAATTGATATCATGCTACATGACTTCAATGCTATTAAAATTGTATCAAGAGACTCTTTCACAATATTTATGTATAATATATAAATTAAAAAAATTTTTTTGAACATAAAAAAACTTCACTTGCCAGTTCACATGGGACTGCGGGCCTGTGCGTGAACGAGTGAAATACCGACCCCTGGATCAGTGGGGATTCAAAGGTTTTTCATAACGTTTCAACACGTTTAATGTATTAATTGATAAAACACTCAGTTGCTATACTTCAAAATGTTACATAAAGAATGATGTTAGAAAAACATAAGCATAGTTAGTTACCTTTATTTCAATCTGATTGATGTAAATTTTAATTAAAATTAAAATTAGTACACGTACAGTGCTATTGGCCCAACCGCCCACCTATACACGTACAGTGGTGTTGGCCCACCCATACACGTACAGTGGTATTGACCCAACCGCCCACCCATACAAGTACAGTGGTATTGACCCACCTGCCCACTGTGACATGTACATGGTATTGATCCACCCGCCCACCCATACACGTACAGTGGTATTGACCCACCCACCCATACACGTGCAGTGGTATTGACCCACCCGCCCACCCATACACGTTCAGTCGTCGGACTAATTACCTTGCCCTCCGAGGTCAGAAGCCTTAGCCACTGAGCCACCACACCAGCATAATATCTACCTCTTATTTGGATAAATATATGTTTGATTTAGTAGCATGCTGAATTTTATTACCATTTGATTCATATAACCGTGAGAGTTGCTTGTAGTTTGTATTGTTTTTGGGAATTATCTTTGACTAGCAGGAGATTTTCAAATACATCATCATAGCATAATTTATATTTTGTAAGAAGCATTGTGAAGTACTATAAAAGGAAACTATAAATGAAAATCTAAAAATAGGTGGTAGGAGAGATTTTTTATCATATTTAAAATTAACTCATCAATCTCATTCACTGTCAATTTTGTGCAATATGTCATTTTGTAGAGTGAAAATAAACGATAAAATCACATATCAATCTATTAACAATAAACTAAAACCATCTACCACTATTAAAAGTAAGAATAAAACTATCATGGATATAAATATAACACTTAGCAATCTTTTAATATTTATTGAGCAAAATCGATTTCAATCAATTGTAAAAAGAACATCATCAGTTGTATTCAGGTTCAAGAGTTTATAAAAATATGGTTTGATTAAGAAAATACAGTTGTTATATGAAAAATGCTATAGTTGTGTTCTGATTGGAAGTGGAAGATCTGAGTGATTTGAAATGACAATATAGAATTTTTCTTGTTGTACAATAAACTGGTATATAACTATCTTATGTTGTGTTTTACTTCCTTCAGCCATTTCACAGCCAATTTAAAGTTTTTCCACTTGCAATTTTGTGGATTATAAATGAAATTTGTTTATCCATGGTACCCGCAGCAGTCAACTCAGTGGATAATCAAAAGTTAACAGTATTTGCCAATAAGCCATTTTTAGGAGTAATTTTGTGGTGTATTTTCAGAATATGGTACTGAACCAACCTATATAATTTACACTTTGTTTAGGTATAATGAATAGCGATGATCTCAATTTAACGGAGGCAGCGCTACGATGTATCTGCTCAGTATTCCGTCACCCGAGTGCTCCAGTGGATTTGATATTCAGTGATAATCAACTTCTCGCTCACCTACTCACATTGACGATGCAGTCTGTCACAAATCAAATCTGTATTACTACAATATTTAGTTGTTCTTGTAAGGTATGTATTTATAGATACGATTATTCTACAATTAAGTTTATTTTGTATTAATGAATGGTTTGTTTTAAACAATATACTGCCTTGTTATCTGTGATTGGACTGATTTAAAGATGTTTTTGTTTTAATGTGCTTATGTATAGTTAATAAAATATGCTTTTTTGGTGGTTATAAGTTTAGTAATCCTGTTGTATGCATTCTTTCATTCTTCTGTATATGTAAGGGGCGTATGATAGTTAGACACTTTATGAAAAATGGTTTTTAGTGTTTTTAATGTTTGTTTATTAAAGTAATTGTAAAATATTTTATCAATAGCACATTTTAGTAAAAATAATAAATTGATTAAGTCCGCTTAAGTAATCAATCTTATCTTAAACTAAATCTTGTGTGAGAGTGAGAGAGAGAGAGAGAGGGAGGGGGAGAGGGAGAGAGAGAGAGAGAGAGAGAGAGAGAGAGAGAGAGAGAGAGAGAGAGAGAGAGAGAGAGAGAGAGAGAGAGAGAGAGAGAGAGAGAGAGAGAGAGAGAGAGAGAGAGAGAGAGAGAGGGAGAGAGAGGGAGAGAGAGAGAGGGAGAGGGAGAGGGAGAGGGAGAGGGAGAGGGGGAGGGAGGGGAGGGAGGGGAGGGAGGGGAGGGAGGGAGGGAGAGGGAGAGGGAGGGAGGGAGAGGGAGAGGGAGAGGGAGAGGGAGAGGGAGAGAGAGGGGAGAGGAGAGGGAGAGAGAGAGAGAGAGAGAGAGAGAGAGAGAGAGAGAGAGAGAGAGAGAGAGAGAGAGAGAGAGAGAGAGAGAGAGAGAGAGAGAGAGAGAGAGAGAGAGAGAGAGAGAGAGAGAGAGAGAGAGAGAGAGAGAGATAGAGAGAGAGATAGAGAGAGATAGAGAGAGATAGAGAGAGATAGAGAGAGATAGAGAGAGATAGAGAGAGATAGAGAGAGAGAGAGAGATAGAGAGAGATAGAGAGAGAGAGAGAGATAGAGAGAGATAGAGAGAGATAGAGAGAGATAGAGAGAGATAGAGAGAGATAGAGAGAGATAGAGAGAGATAGAGAGAGAGAGAGAGATAGAGAGAGATAGAGAGAGATAGAGATAGAGATAGAGAGAGATAGAGAGAGATAGAGAGAGATAGAGAGAGATAGAGAGAGATAGAGAGAGATAGAGAGAGATAGAGAGAGATAGAGAGAGATAGAGAGAGATAGAGAGAGATAGAGAGAGATAGAGAGAGATAGAGAGAGATAGAGAGAGATAGAGAGAGATAGAGAGAGATAGAGAGGAGTTCTGTACACAGTTAGGGAGAGTTTACAGGCATGTTTAAGACACTATTCAGTTTAAGACACCTGAGTATCTAGTATTGGATTATGGAAACTCTTTAAAATGAAACTGTTAAGTGAACCATTTTCATAGCAATCCAATTTTATTATTTATGCTCACACAAGTTATAGAATTTTGCTACTGTCAATAAATTTTTATGGAGCTGTTCTTAAATTTGGTTAAATTAAATCCATTATATCTTTCTGTATTGTAATTTTAGAGAGTGGAACAACAAAACGTATTGTGTGACCAGGGGATAGTTCCCACTCTAGCCGCTCTTCTGTGCTCCTCCCACTCAGCTGTGCTGATGCCGACCTTGCTTTGCCTCACCAATCTCACCTATGAGAACCCGAAAGTCTCGTCTATAGTCATCACAGCCAGGTAAGCCATCATTTTATTTAATTAACACGGTGTATTAAATATAGTCACTAATTATGATGGCTTTTCACCGTGCCAAGTGATCAAACTAAAAGTTTCTTTATTTTTACAGTAAAGCAGAACTGCATAATTGTGTCAATTAATATATACTAACAGCATTTAAGTAATCAATCTTATCTTAAACTAAAATTTGTAATATATACATGCAATAGACCTCAACTCTAAATGTATTTCTGAAGGGCCCATAATCACTTAACACAAATTCTCCAATACTGTTGTGGCACATTTCTTGAAAACCCCCTTTTACTTTTCTACAAACATGCTTATGATCATTCACTTTCTGCTTTTATTTTATCTGGTAGTACATTATTAATGGTGTTACATTAACACCATTGTAAACAAGGTGATGTTGAAAAAATGTGGTTTTTGGAGTGGAATTTTGAGTGTGATATTGGATCTGAAGTTATACTCATGCGTTGGTTTGTGACTGAAAAGATGAATTTTAAACTATAGTAAGGTCAACCACAGATTTCATTTCAACGTAAATAAATATGCTACAACTTTTAATTAAGCAAAGTAGTTATCAGAATATCAGGTTGATAATGGTACCAATTAATTGATCAAAGAGATTCATTTCACTCCTATCAATTAATAATTTTTTCAATGCACAGTATTGTTACTGTTACAAATAAAATGCTAAAAGACTGCAGCAATTCATTGTGATCATAACTTGTCTGAAAGTAATAAAAATTTGTCACTGGATACAAACTAATTGATATAAATACAAACACCAACTGTCAGTAGATAAAGTATTTGAAAACACTCCTCCAGTTATCAGCACTATTGAGTCAATAAATCGATCGATCAATATATCGAATTGAATCATTAGAAGTAACTTCAGCCAATCATGTAACTGCTTGGTTTGTATTCAAAGATAGATTCAAAAATAATAAGTATTTTTCTAAACCTCTATTAGTATATGTATCTGACTTGAAATTAGAGCAAAAATTCTGTCTTGAAAAAAAATTATAGTTTATTCAAGTAGTCTTATGATGGAAATAGGAAAAAATTCATTGGAAGAAGAATAAAAACCCCCACCACAGTTACCAAATGGAAAAATTTGGCACTACTGATTAGCTACACTAATTACTGCAAATTGAAGGAGTTTTTTGTTGAGAATAATTCATTGGAACAAGAATAAAAACCCCCAGCACAGTTACCAACTGGAAAAATTTGGCACTACTGATTAGCTACACTAATTACTGCAAAATGAAGGAGTTTTTTGTTGAGAATAATTCATTGGAAGATGAATAAAAACCCCCAGCACAGTTACCAACTGGAAAAATTTGGCACTACTGATTAGCTACACTAATTACTGCAAAATGAAGGAGTTTTTTGTTGAGAATAATTCATTGGAAGAAGAATAAAAACCCCAAGCACAGTTACCAACTGGAAAAATGTGGCACTACTGATTAGCTACACTAATTACTGCAAAATGAAGGAGTTTTTTGTTGAGAATAATTCATTGGAAGAAGAATAAAAACCCCCAGCACAGTTACCAACTGGAAAAATGTGGCACTACTGATTAGCTACACTAATTACTGCAAAATGAAGGAGTTTTTTGTTGAGAATAATTCATTGGAAGAAGAATAAAAACCCCCAGCACAGTTACCAACTGGAAAAATGTGGCACTACTGATTAGCTACACTAATTACTGCAAAATGAAGGAGTTTTTTGTTGAAAATAATTCATTGGAAGAAGAATAAAAACCCCCAGCACAGTTACCAACTGGAAAAATGTGGCACTACTGATTAGCTACACTAATTACTGCAAAATGAAGGAGTTTTTTGTTGAGAATAATTCCTGTTATTCTCATTATGTATTGTTTAGCAAGAAAAAATGTATGGGTAAATCAATTTAAAGAAATTAATTACAGTGTGTCAATTATTTCGAAGTTTTTGCTCAGGGGAAACAATTTTAAGCCCAAAATAAAAACAAACCATTGTTAACACATCACAAATAACAATGAGATTAAAATTAAACCGTCTACTTTAAAGTAGGATGATTTTATAAATCACCTCTTTTTTTATTGGTACAAAAAACTTCAATTTGAATTGAACCAAAATGGCAATGTAAACTGTATACTTTTAAGAAATATTGTTTTATCAAATCAATTTTGAGTTTTATATTTGTTTTTGTATTAGGATGTTCTAGAACGGCCATACTTATTTTGTAGATTTTTATGTTACTCCCTAAAGGGTTAAAATTAGACATGATTTTCTGGACTAATATATATATCTTCAATTGGTCTGGTTTGGTGGAGTCTAATTAATCCTGTCAAAATCCAATATAAAACTTAGATACATTTAAAAAATAATACAAGAATAAAATTAGCTTGAGTAATAGTGAATAATACAGATTTTTAATTTTTGGCAGTTTTGGAGGGAAAAGTATTCCTGACTTGGTTGTGAAACTACTGGCAAGGGACAGGTCAACAGAGATGCAACTGGCAGCTGCGAGAGTCTTGACCAATCTGCACAGAGCTGGGGCTCTCACCGCAGAGGACCCCAAGATCCTTTTTAAAACTCTGCCTTGTTTGGTAAGCTCATAACTTAATCTTGAGCAAGGATATAAGTTTGAGAATAGTTTGACTTTGATCTGTCTTCCTTCTGCACCTTAACCCTTTAAGGAGTATGGCTGTTCCAGAACGTTCATTTTTACAGTAAGTTAAGGAGTAGCCTATAAAAATGAAAAATTACCTAATGAAGTAAGAAAACAATTTTAAAATGTCTTCTAAATAATTAGATTTCACATAAAAATGGTGATTTAAGATTAAAATAAGTCTTTGAAGTGACTTTAAAAAAAAATTTAAATGTTATTTTTTAAATTTGTATGAATTATCCTAAAAACACGGATAAATGCACAGTCCTACATTACATTCAAACATTCAAAAGTCCTGTTTTTCTTCTTCTTAGTCTTCAAAGTTGAATTAGCACATACATAGCATTTTCATTGCACTTTCCGCTTTTGTCCGGCTGATGTTGGTATGGAATGGGGGAAGTGACGAGCGGTCAGGTGCAGTGGGTGCTTGGCACAGGCATTTGGTCCCAGCAGCTATCAATATTACAATCCTAAACTTCATTCTACATCTTGATAACACTTAACAATTCCCTGCTTATTATAGTATATTAGAGAGATAGGACATCAGCAAACTTACCTTAAAAGACAAATTCACTAACATCAGAGTAGTAGTCACAAACATAAAATGAACACAATCTCACAAATTTTCAACACCACTGGCATTTTCTTCAGGTGAGTAGAGAGAGAGCTACTTATTATAGTGATATTCAATGTATACAAGACTAAATGCTACATTACATTTATTTTTGTATTAGGACGTTCTGTAACGGCCATACTTATTTTGTATATTTGTATGTTATTCCCTAAAGGATTAAAATACTGATCATACAAAATGTACCTTCATTTCCTCCTCAAATATTTTTTAATTCCTCTTGTTACTGCCCAAGTTCCTAAGTATAACAACATTAGGTTTATACTGGCCAGCTGTAGCATTATAGTATCTCAAGACCAATTTATGTTAAGAGAACCACAACAAAAATAGATTATTAATTATAACACAAAACTAAGACATTTGTCACAAAAACTTTCAAAATGTTATTTCCTTGTAACTGTTATTAATTTTATTAACTTTTATCCTTATTTCCTTACCATAGTGACAAAGGTGCTTATACAATTGCCATAAGATATCTTGAGCTGTGGCTTACATCATAGTCAGTGTCGGTAGAGGGGGATCTGTATTAATAAACAGCGTTTAGTGTGCTACTAGCATTGCTGTAAACATCAACTCATCACGCCCACAAGCTACCTTATTTTTAACACAACTACCATCTGGTTACTCACTGATATTTATTTATAATCATATTATCATGTAATAATTACAGGCCATTATTATTTTTGTCTAACCTCTAATAAGAAAAATAAAACCATATGGAATACCAAATAATTAAACCCTAGTGAATTTATACAATATAGGTTATGTTAGTAAGTACTGTACAAGTTTTGATTGTATGCAGCCCATACTTTAGTTTTATATTAAGAAATGCATACGCGTGAATAACTTTGTCAAACATATTACATTGACTTTCTTTAAAGATAGACATCTGTTTTAATTAAATTAATATTTAAATTATAGAGCATCTGTGGCTAAGTTATTATATACATAACAACTATAACAATATAAACAAAATTGCACTAATATTTGCAATAACATACGCTTTCGATACAAAAAGAAGGCAGTGAGAGAGCTCCACTCTCCAATCAGCTGATCAGCAGTGGTAACCAATGCCTGCATGTCAGGCAAGTACAAAGCCACGATGCGTATGCTGCACCCTTCCCCTCTGTTAACCACCAAGCATTTGAAAAGTACCGGTTTCGACAGCTCAAGATATTCCTTGGCTACTATACAACTGTAATGTGTATTTGGTTGATCTATATTTCTTTGTTTTCTGTCAGTGTACTTTTCTGTGGACTTGTACTCAATAATATTACAAATTTTAATCAACAAAATGGTAAGATAGTTTTTCATTTCTAATTTTATTAACATCTATATATTTAATTTCGTAAGGCAAATCGGTTGCGTCAAAATTCCAAGTGTTATACTTCACATACAGCCTTTGGAAATGGCTCATTTTAAAGCTGTGATATTGTAGATGGCGAGAAAAATAAAAAAATTTTGTTATCCGCCCCATTAGCCCTCTAAGTTCCCATGTTAATCTTATGGGCAGAAGGTTTATAACTTTTTTGTGTTTAATATTGTGGTAATATGCATTAAATATTCCAGCTGTTAATGTTTTATAACCAAATTAACAAGGCACAAGGTCAAACCTTTAAGAAGCTGGTATATTTAAATAAATAAAAATAAAGCTTCTATGTTAATTCTTTATAAATTATTTAATTACTACAAGATTCAACTGAAAAACCAGTGTTTACACATGGGCAACTTTATGTTTGAGTTTTACAAAACTATTAATAATTCAATATTATACATTTAATATTTAACAGTAACGTTTGCCCCTACAAGCCACTAGTTTTGTTTTATTTCTGTACGTTTTCTTTAAAGATTTTATATTTATCTCAACCATACTTTTACTTGTCACAGAAGGAGCTTTTAGTAACAATAGAACTGTCGGTGTAAAAGTTGGGGCCTAGGGATTTGTAATGCTATATATTCACGATATGCTAATATATGCTAAGAAGTGTAAGGCTTATTAGCATTGCTGAGGTATACTAGAAAGGTAATCACAGGAAAGCTTGTCAGCAGCGGTATTTGATCTTCAAATCAAACACTTGAAACCTGGTTGTTGGCGTCTTATTGAGAAAATATATTGTTAGTAATGTTATGAATGTTATTGAAATCATCCATTTGGTACATGCTTGGACTTTGTGCAGCGGACATTTATTGTGTAGATAGGTGGTTCATACCCCAAAGTATTGTCAGAGGACCTCTGAAAACTGACGTTTTTCCATTGACAAGTTGAATAGGACTGTACATTTCTAGAGCACTGTCTTTATTTAGAAATGAAATTATGATGGATAAAAAATTAATGTATATCCATTGACAGATATAAACATTGATGGATAAAACAATGTTTTGATGAGAAGCTGATAAAATAGGGTGTGTAGAACTTTTTGCCGGGTTATTGTTAAACAATATTATTTTGGTTTCAAAATGCAGTTACAACTTAATTTTTGTTTTATATAAATCAGCAAGATTCATGGTTTATTCTGGAATCTGTCTTTAGTTAATACTAACAAACAACAGAATCAGAATATACAGCTGAGATTTGCATTGTTGTGAATTGGATGTTGTAGTAATGTTTAAAAGGTATATAATAGTTACTTTTCATTGAAAACGTACGATAGTAACGTAGAACATTTTTTTAAACATAAAATTAATATATTTTGTAATTGTTTATACTTTTACTGTAAGTTTTTTTAGTAACAGTGCAGTCTTTGAAAACTATTTTATGGAAAAAAAGTGTGTCATAAAACTATTTTATGATATGAAGGTTTTTTTAAATAGTGGTTATAGTTTTTTCATCAAATATATTCACTGTAGATTCTTTTCTTACTATGGCGACACATAACATGTAATGTTTTGTTTTAGTGGATGCTTGCAAAACATCCAAAACCTTGAATCACTTTAGTGTTTTACATTTAAACCTTAATATTAAATGATTTTATTATCATATAGTATTGACTCTTAAAACAACATGTGTTGTAAATATACTTCTTTTAGTGATCATTGTTTTTTCCATAGAAAACATTTGAAGGTACAGGAGGTTAGGCACTATACATTTTCTTATAATGAGCTAATGTCACAGCCTAAATGGAAAAAATCAGCAATGATTTAATTATATGAACTGTTTTAATGACTGAAAGTGGAATTTAAAGATGTGGTTTGAATGAACAGTTATATTTTTGTTTCGTTACTTAATGACTTTGTTATTTTATTTAATTACTTAATGACATCACTGGTGTGTGCAGGTGTGTTTGTGTCAGAAGGAGCGACCTTGCCAGGAACGAATTGTTGCTGCAGAGACTCTGGCCTACCTAACAGAAGTGGATTCAGAACTGCAGAGGCTAGCCTCTATCTCCAACCATCTAATACCCACTCTAGCCAACCTACTACACTACCAACCCGAGAACAACAACAACTTGGCCCAACAGGAAACACGGATTGGTCAAGACATGCGGCAAGCAGCTTTTAGGGTATATAGGAAAAGCAGCTTTTAGTACACAGATATTTCCCACTAACCAATTAGATTTCCACTGAAGTGCTTAATGTTTTTTTTTTTAGATTTAAATATTTATAGCCAAAAAATAATAACAGATACATATGAAGCAATTAGAAAAAAAGGAAATTAAAAAGTCCAAATGCTGGAAACCTGGGGTTGATTATAAAAGAGATCAAAATTAGCACATTATGACCAATTGCAAAATTAAATAAAATGGTGATTAGCCTCCATAATCTGCAGACCTAAAATTCGCACATATTAAAAAATAATTACAATTTTTTTTATGCATGTTTGTGAAGTAAAACAAATGACCATCCTCCAAAATGTTTCAAATTAAAATTTTTTCAGTGCTTAAAATATACAATGCTTGCATGCTTACATCACCGTGTTTTTACCACCACCGTACTTGTATAGGTGGGCGGGTGGGTCAATACCACCGTACGTGTATGGGTGGGCGGGTGGGTATTGACTACTTATCTGTTTCTCTGTCCTGTGCTTTTTTTTGTTTTTCTTTGTGAAACCATTCAGTTTTCACTGGTGGGGGAATGTTTAAGGTTTCCTATTTACTGTTTCAACTTGTGATTCATGATTTTAATTCATTTTAAAAATAACACATGTTTCTCTGAATTGTTATATGTAAACAAACTAAATATACTCTATGATATACTATAAATACTACTCTATAAATATACTCTAAATAACCTTAAGAGTATATTTAGTATATACATACTCTATAAGAGTATGTATATACTAAATATACTCTTAAGGTTGAAAACCACTTTTCAATGATGCTGATACTGTCTGGTTTGATTGACCAGAGACCTATCTTCGTCAACGATATATTTGGTCACACGATATGTGTTGTGGTTAATAGACTTACCTTCCCTGCTAATTTGCTGTTCTTTTATTACGCTAAATAAACCAAATTATTAGTCTCTCTCTCTGTATTCTAGTATTAATATATGCTTGATCATGGTTTCTTTTTTTAGTTCACATTAAATTGCTTTTTGTGCAACAAACAAATTTATTTTACAATATAAGAAAAAATAATCTAAGAATTTTTCCAACTTCAAAAGTTGATAAATCAATTTATAGAAAATGCTTTCAATACTGTGGACCTAAATATTTTAATGAGCTTCCCCAAAATATAAAAGAATGTGCCAATTTAAACATGTTTAGTAAAAGTATCAAGTCTTGTCTCTTTTCTTACTCCAATGTTTACTTTTTAAATAATGTGATGATCATTGCACATTGAGGGGACATAACGACATGCACTCTTGTGTCACTTTGAGTATTGGTACGCAGGAACCTACTCAAGCATCAAATATTTATTCTAATATATATGATAGCCAATGGGAAAAAGTGCCTCTCAGATCAAATAGACACAATAATCTCAAGTTAATTCAATCTCATAATTATGTCGATAATAACATTTACTCAAGCTTGGAAGAGAAGAATACAGATACTCAGTCATCAGAACCAGAGTTCCAGCAGCCACGAAAGAATAAACATGGAATACATAAGTCCAGAGTGTTAATTATTGCGGATAGTCATGGTCACAAGTGTCAGCAAATATTACAAGATGAACTCCAGAGTGACTACAAAGTAATGACAATATTTAAACTAAATGCAAGATTTCAAGATGTAACGAAGGGGGTAAATAAACTGATTTCATCGTTTACAAAAAAGGACTATGTAGTGGTAATAGGCGGCTCTAATGACATTCCAGATATGATAAATAATTCAAAAAAACAAAACTTGGATTTTAATATTATCAAAAATATAACTGAAAAAACAAATGTCATATTTCCCGGCATTTTATTAAGATTTGATAAACCATCCTAAAATAGTACAATACAGAGAATCAATAGAGTAATGAACAAGAAAAAAAAAATGTT
>JAQJVL010002116.1:0-33006 GCA_035578905.1 Stictocephala bisonia
TTATGTAATCATCCTTAAACAGTTAAAATAAAATATATACTATTAAAAAAATTAAAAATGAAAAACAACATTTTAAATAAATTAAAATTATTTAAAAAAACACTAGTAATCTTAATTTTGTATTAAACCAATGTAACCCAACTCAGGAAATAAGTTAACGTTTGTCATGTAAGAAATAAAAGAGATACTTACGACTGGGAATCACAACAATATTAGATTTACATGAACTGTGGTCTTGGATAATAGTTCATATAAGAAGTTTTTCAAAACTGAAAGGGTCTTGGCCTTCTGGAGAGGCGTAAAGACATGTCATGGGTGGTTGGATAGACCTTGTTGAAAATGAGATATGAAGCTATGATATGGAGTAAGTAATAAATGCAAGCTCATCCGATCTCCACTAACGTACTAACTTGTTTTTTTTATTTCTAAATACTTCTCTGGATTGTAAATCTAATCCTTCAATGTTAAAAACTTGTTTTTTTTTCATTTGGCCAAGTATTCAATTTATGTAAGGAGTGGGTGTGTGGGCGCTTTCATATCAAAAGGAGCGGGGGGGTGGGGGGGAACACACCAAAGTTTGGGGAACCCCTAGTTTATATAGTTCAAACTTAAAGTTACTGAGAATTTTACTGGAGAGCAATATATTAGATCTTAAACAAAAAACTAGTTAAAACAAGTAAGATATTTTATCATGGTGTATATATTTTGAATTACACAGGGTAAGATTGAGTTTTATTTTTGAATATGTATTTATAGGGATAGTATCATTTTGTAACATATAAACCTTTACCAAGTACATAACACTTGTTAAATGAAATACTTATTGTTTTGAACATAATATAGATATGTAAATAAATATGATTGGTTGAAAACTGTGTTAACTTCATTTGGACATAAACTGAAGAAGTGTGTTTGGCATAGGCAATGATTGTCTTGACTTGAGGACCCCCCCCCCCCCCCCCCCCCCCCCCCCCCCCATCCCCCGCCCCCGTCTCACCTCCCTCCCCGCTCCCTCGACCCCCTCTCCCCAACAGTATTAATACTGAGAGACCTAAGTTCTATTGGAATTCCAAATCAATATGCTATTTGAAATTTTATGAGATATTTTAAACTTTTAAAATATTTTAATACCGATTTGGGGGATATTTTTTCCTTTCTCGCTTATAAATTTTAATTATTTTTTATAAATACTATCTATATTACAATTTTAAAAAAAAAATCTAAAATAAAAATTAGCACACACTTAAATTCTGGTTTTAGAAAAAGAAACTGCTTTTGTGTAAGTGGTTTGATATTAATATTATTCACAGAGGAAAAATAAATTGATCGCGCTTATCTATTTTTGCACTCTTTACCCCAGCCCGTTAAAGGACGTGTAATAAGACCCTTGTTAAGCCACGCCAGAATACGGCGGGCTAAATCAACAAGTCCCAACACCCGCTACACTTACTGAATGTTTTACATGGAACCCACCCCCGCACCGTGTTGTACCCAAACACGCTAAACCCCACCAAAACAGGTACTCACCCTCACCACCCCCCCCCCATGTTCCCTCCAGACCCCCCCCCAAGCCGCTACTCAGCTCACCCGTTACCCCCCCCCCCATACAACTGTTTTCTACAAAGCCCTCCGTTCCTCCTCCCATTGCCCCCCCAACTGGAAAAAAGAAGAGAGCATTGCTGTAGTTATCTGTGTACGTTTAACAAAAATGAAACTGCCCTGTATGCTATGTAAAGTATGTAATAAACACAGCAGTTAAAATGAAGCAAATGGGTGGTAACGGGTTATTAAAAGGCATCTCCTTTTCCTCTCTAGTATTTCCCTCCTTAATATTGCACGACGCACTGCATTCGCTACAGTTCCAATGCCATTATGGCAGTCTAAGTTTTTGTTGTTTTTAACACATTTCACTCAGATTTAAAATATTTTTACGTATTAATTTTCTAACTTCTTATATAATTTTAAGCGCTACTGTAATAACCTCTGTGGAATACGAAATAGGGAGTTTGGAAAATAATATGATTTTAAATGTTTTTATACCGTAAAAAGTGCCATATAAGGCTCTTTTCCATTAATAAAAATTTTTTATTCGACTAGTTGATCTATAAGTTAATATAGTGATTGTTTTTCGTATTCACTATGTCGTGTAGCAAATCTGTGCTATTGTAATACATCATAAAGTTACAGAAAGATACTCTAGTTTCCCAAAATATTTGAAACCTTACACATTGGTTAATATAATACAATAGTTGTGCCAAAAACAGCGCCATCATAAGACCTAACAAGATTATTTCTGGTTTAAAACATCTAATGGAGGAGTTACTATCATCTAGAATGAAAATTTCTTCAAAATTGCAATCCAGCATGGTCAGTTGAGACGATTGGAGTTCATTGTTAGCAGCAAGCAAATTGATTGAACAACATAAATGTAGGTGAACATAAATATTTTGTAAAACAGAGTTAAAATAGATGATAAATCTCAAAAATATGCTGTAAACCTGGACTAGAAAGAATGTTTAATTGAGGACTTCTAAAAAAGTAAAACACCAATCCACAATAGTGTTTGTATTTTGATAAATTCCGCATTTCCTATTGACATTATATAGTTGATGGTGTAATATATTATAGCACTGCTGTATTTTTGTTGAGTGCGTTTCATGTATAGTAATTACTAATGTTGCTAACTATGTTTTTTATGAAGTTGATTGATGTTAATACAAAATAACGCCAGTCAACTGGTTATGTTTATTGTTTGGAGGTCAAGGCTGCTTGGGTGGATGATCACTCGGTCTTAATTTAAATCCTAATAAATGCTTTATTGTTCATTTCAACTCATGCAGTAAGAATTTCATGAGTGATAATTCGCTGTATGTGTCTTTGGTTGCCTTTGACGGTATCCGAGACTGTAAAATTCTGGGAGTAACATTAGGACACACAATTAACATTTGCCTTTCTTGTTTAGGAAATGTGCCCGCAGCACATGTGCTGGTTGAGTGTTTTTTTTAGGCTTAGGGGGTTGCTCCAAGTGCAATCCAAGACTACTAATAGTCGAATAGTATTATTTTCCCTGTAATGTAGTCTTGGCGCTACCAGTCTTCGGAAGTAGGTTATCCCTTGACAACTACTGTTCACTCCGAAAGTCTGCAAAATCTCAGCCATTGAGGTTTGTGTTATGGTCTTCAGGAAAAATATGACCATGTGAGTCAAGGCTCGGTGAAAAAAAAGCAAAAAAACACTTCCAATAAAGGCATATATTTAGTTTTGAGGTGGTTGTTTAGTCCACAAGATTCTGATATCTGGTCACACCCCTTATTTCAGGAACATGGCTGCGGGCTGTTCAGAGGTTAGAGAAACGTCGGAACGCAGCAGGAAGCATGCTAAGAGGTACCCTAAGTCAGACTCGAGGTGGGAAGGAATGCTTTTTCTTACTTTGCTCCCCGATTTACAATCAAGAAATCAACAGGAATTTCAAAGACTCAGCTACGTATCTATTTAAAAACAAACTGTAAGCTACAATTGGAAATATGATTATTTTATAATTGTAAGTTGTTGTAAAAATATATTTTGATTTGTGATTGTAGCCTAGTCCTTGGCCAGTATAATGTAACTTTTGTATGACTTGAGTTTTTTTGAAAAACAACTGGATGTTGAAAAACACGCCAAAATAAAGACTCAGTTATTTATTATATTTGTTTGTTTAATTCCTAATAATTATTCAAAGATGAATTTATATATATTATTTTTCCCTAATTTAATAAGGCCCCATAAAGATAATCTTATAATAGGGAAAACAAAATACTGGAAATTGTCTGACCTTTAATATGATGGATGATAGTTTTATCAACCTTTTTCAAGACTTTGGAAAGGAAACAAAAAAAAAAAAAAGAAAAAAAAAGAAAAAAAAAACTCTAATAAATACATAAGAACACTTAAAATATTTTTATGATATAATTTTATTTAAAAACAAAATTATAACGGATAAAAAAGAAATAATACACTCCTAAAATAAGATCATGTAATACTTATTCGGATTACTAGCAGGCGTCTGTTTGAAGTGGCACTGCGTAATCTAATTAACTTCGCATTCCTGTTAACCACTTCACTTCTTCCTTTGAACAAATTTTCCACACCATATAATATTTGAATCCTAAGAGTCTTTATGTTTATTTCCCTACACCTTACTTTATTATTGTGTTAAGGAGATATTGGGACCATTATATATACTGTTTGATCCTTTGATCTCTAAGGCATTCAACAATCTGCAGAAATACAAAATTATGCAAGTAATTAAGTTATATTATTTATTGATTGAATAAGTAGAACGTTATATAGTTTTCTTAGATTTAAAATTGCTATTTGAATTAAAAAAACTGGTTCCATAATATTGAAATACTCAATTGTAGTATAGAAGTGTTGTCAACGAATCTATATATTTATTTATTTACACATTTAAAATCTAGCTATTGTAAATATTTTACTCACCTATTTTTATGTTTGGTTCAATGAGTTACTTGCTGCTCACAGTGAACTCACACAGAGCATGTAATTGAGAAATGTTCGCTTAAGTTGGATTGGAACTTCCATTTTAATGATTTTATCTGAAATAATGTTAAGGACTGTTGAAAGGCGTGTGTTGGGTGGGCTTGACAAGAACCTTCAATCCGATATGCGTGGGCTGGCTAGGAGGGTCTACTGGTTCCTTCCGTTGGCTCTATATGTTGGACAAATATTGGATTATTGTTACCGTTCATTACATTATTGTTTAAAAGGTTGTTGTTGTGACACTACGTGGATTAATGGTATTTATGATTAGTACTTGTAAGATTTATTATGTACATGTATTTAGTATTAAAAATAGTTTTGTTGGTTATAGCACGAAAATAGTCTAAAACATTAAAAATACCAGGCAGATGCTAACACGTGCATCTTCATATCTTGCCTTGGGCTCAACGGGTTACGGAATAGATAGGATTAATCTAGTTTTATGTTGTTACATCTACAAAGGGTGTCAGTTACTACACCACAGGGATGTTCTGATTTGGCTTACATCTTACAAAGGGCTTGTCAGTACTACAAAACAAGGGATGATTCGATTGGCTTTACAATCTACAAAGGTATTGTCAGCTACGTACACAACAGGGAGGATTCGATTGGCTTTCATTCTCAAAGAGCTGTCAGCTACTACACAACAAGGGATGATTTGATTGGGCTTACATCTACAAGGGCTGTCAGTATCTTCACAAAAGGGAGATTC
Source organism: Stictocephala bisonia (assembly GCA_035578905.1). NCBI lineage: Eukaryota > Metazoa > Arthropoda > Insecta > Hemiptera > Membracidae > Stictocephala > Stictocephala bisonia. The sequence goes on from JAQJVL010002116.1 coordinate 5,255, forward strand.
GAGTTGGTCTTACATCTACAAAGGTCTGTCAGCTACTACACAACAGGGATGATTCGATTGGCTTACATCTACAAAGGGCTTGCCAGCTACGACACAACAAGAGGATGTTTTTTATTTTCGGGGGATTGGCTTACATCTACAAAGGTCTGTCAGTTACTACACCAAAGGAATGACGATTACATCTACAAAGGGCTGTTTAGTTAATACACCACTAAGGGATGATTGCGATATTGGCGTACATCTTCAAAGGTTCTGTCAGGTACTACACCACAAGGGGAATGATCGATATACATCTACAATAGCGCTGTCAGCTTCTACAACAAAAGGACATGATCCTATTAATCTACATAGCGCTGTCAGTACTACAACACAAGGATTATGATCCTTGATTACATCTATAAAGTTGCTGTCAGCTACTACGCCACATGGGATGGATCGATTTTTGGCTTACATCTATATGGGGCTGTCAGTTAATATAACACCAAGACATCAGTTATCAGTTATGTTGACAGATAATGTCACAACCAGCTTGACATACTATAGGATTGCCTTGTAATCTTAAGTTAGATACCATGGTGGCCAGGATTGTATTTTAATATAACCTAATATTAATTTGGGAGATTTGTAATTGTATTAATGGAGTAATAGAAATCAGACAATATATTATAATGTCAACACATTGAGATATAATCATGATTGAAACTTGGTGATATTAACAATACGTAGGACATAATAAGGTATCAGACACGGTGTTTATTAATTGTCAACAGGTAGAGACGTAATCAGGAATAAAATATTATTTAAATGTATTTTTATGGTCCAACATGTAAAGATTTATTCAGGAATCAGAGTTGATTTCTAGTGTCGACTCACTTGAGTTAGTCTCTCCATTAAGTGTCGATTCGTCAATCACAATAATTAGATACTTTGTCAGCTGTCAACACTATTTATTGTTCATTATTACAATAATAATGTGAGTATTCGTGACAATGTGTAATGCAATTATTGTTTTTTGTTCACTACAATAAAGATTTGAATTGAATTGAATGTGGGTAAGATAGAATTTTTATAAGTAACTAGGGGACACCTCTGCACACTTTTTTGTTGCCAACCGCCAACGCTCGATGCGCTCGATACACCTCGGCCATCGACCCGGCATGTGACTTTTAAATACAAATAATAGTAGTATTAATTGCATAAACGTAAAATTTAATATTAAATTTATTTACACTATTATCACTCTCTCTTTACTCTCATTTGCTACCAATTTATTAGTATAAATATACTATTCCAAACTTGTTCGTTCCATTTTGTTTTTATTTATCAGCTGAAGTTTAAACTCATAGTTTGATATTGAAATAATAATATATACACTAGAATTTTATACAACAAAAATAAAGTTGATGGCTTTGTTACCTGAACATTCGTTTTTAATAAATATTAGAGATTATTGCTTAAAAAAGTTAAACTGTAATTTATCTTTGTTCGTGGTGAAAACTTGGATCTAACAAAGTTTCACGACACTTAAAATTAAATTACTGTCGGAGAAGATTAGGATCCTTTCCCGCAAGTAAAGTTATCTTCCGTTAGTATTTATCATTTAATGATTTTATATATATTCGATTTATTTATGATACATCCAAAGGTTGGGTCGTTGAATAGGAACCAGATTGGCTCTTGTGTCATACGTTGGGAATCAGCTTCAATCTGGCCGATGGTTTCCACACAGCATGAAGCTCTGGCAATTTTCATTGTATCATTTTCATTGTCTGCAATATTTAAATTTAATCTCTCCACAACTTTAAGCAAGGAAAACAAAACAAAATACCAATAAATAACACAAGGTTGTATGTTGTTAACAACTTAAAATTACAAAAAATCATGGAACATTTATGTACTTTATTTTTACGTGTCTATAATATAATAACAGTAATCTTAAGTTGACCTAAACGTGTTCAAAGACTAACAAAAATTCTATAGTGGAGTGATATACAAAAAAGATTAGTGTTTAATATAAAATTAATATTGATACCATGAATTTGGAAAGGTCATCTAAGTTGTAAAAAAACAAATGAGAGTGGATTAAGTTATGTCAGCAGCCCTTTTGCTTATTAGTTCCCACTTACTTTATTAATACGAAACAATTAGGAATGTTCTTTTATATATAATATATACCTTGTAATGATTTTTTATCAAATAAAAATTTAATTGTTAATTTTAATTAAGATTGGATTCTGTGATAAAATTAACAATTTTTTTTCATAGGTGATTATAATTTAAATAAAACAGAAAGACTTAATATATTCTTTGGTCCTGATTTACTATTAATCGGTGAAGGAATACGTAACAAATACTCGTATTTATTTATAAATGTATTAAATGATTTAACAATTATAATTCTATTGGAATTAAAAAAAAAAACTGATAGGTTGTAATTAGTAAAAAATTATAACAGAGAATTAGTTATAAACATTTCACAAAATATATGAAAAATTAATGTGCGTCTATCATTGTTGATGACCACTGTCTCTTTATAATACTTATTGCTTAGAAATTTGGTATTTTAAAATGGCAAATCAACCACTGAGGAGAAGGGGAGTATATACAAAATACAGTATTTAACATAAACAAATTAGTCATAGAACCAAACAGGAGAGGAGAGTAAAATCAGCAAGAAAAATATACAAAAGTGGAAAACTAACTATTTATGAGAAGGGAGTTTATACTATAACATGTAATAAACAAACTTCATCTAACCATTGAAGTTATGGGAGTATATATGACAGCAACAAACTACTCAATGAGCCTTCTACACTGAGGGGTGGGGTAGTATTCTACAAGAAGAAACATTACAAAACAAGCCTATTCAACAACGTGGCACGTTCTTTCATCATCATTCTCCTCAGTTGGTCATACGTCACAAGAGGCTCTGACAACTCCTAGCTGGCTTTCCTTGTGTGATCTTAACTTAGCTGATGCTACAAACAGGAATTTCAGCTCTCTTTTTTAAGGTTTAGATAAAATTGTATTGTGATATAAAATATTAATTAATTCTCTTCACTTCATTTAAGATCTTCATAGGAAAATGAATTTCAGATAGTTTAAAATTGAATCTAATTTAATATGTACCATTTTAATATTTTAAAAAATTACACATAATTTTATGAATTCATAAATTTGACTATTTGCATATAGTGAATTTTTAACGTTGCAGATTTCTACTAAATTGAGGTCGATATATTTACATAATAAACGCAAGATTTTTAGAACACGTTCTCTCACTAATCGTATTGAAAAAATGTATGTGTTTTTAGGATATTTAAAACGACATTTCTTTTCAGATTCGTTCCTAGAAAATTAGTTCAAATATTGTTTGTAGAATTTATTTATTTACATTTTTTATATAATTATTTATATACAATCTTTAAATGTAATTTAAATATTTTTATTTGGGTTATAACACCCCAATAAAAGTTACATGAAAAGTCAATGAGTTTTCTGAGGAACCAGTGTTTGTGTATTATTTTGTTTAAAAATAATTGTTATTTTTTTAGTTATGTTTACTTTAGTTCTAGCTCTTATGTAGGGGGGGGGAGGGGATAACATAGATTATTCTTTAAGTGTTTGATGTAATAAGAATCACTGAATCCAATCTTTACTGATATAAAAAATTAGACTGTCTTGTTGGTATAAAAATCAGCGTTTTAAAACCTAAAACCACCCTCATCCAACATGTAAACTATATCACCACTGGTTCATTAGTTAATAACCCCGGTGGTAAATCATGTTCGAGTAGATTGGAATGCGAAATCAACTTCGTGACTTGGGTTCTAATTACACAACACATACAAGAATATTCAATTTCATTGATCTGATGGTTAATAAATATACAATATATGGGCATAAATAGTTAAACACGTTTAGTGAGAGGGCAATTTCAGAACCTTTAATTACATAAATTAATTATAACAAGGGAACCCGCACGCAAAACCTCCCAGTCACTATGGGTGAGTCTCCTCGTGGCTTTATAGTATCGGTGCGCTGTGGCACCTCAGCTGTGTGCTTGATCTGTGAAAATGTTAACATTATTAGGTCTACTCAAAGTATGATTTACAGAACAGAAAAAACATTTAGTATTGTTTTTGTTTATCAATGGGTTTTTTATTTTAATTTATTATTACCTGTTATTGTTGTTTTCATTAGATAAATGTTTTTTAAGGTTGTTTATTACTGATTTTTTAAACATTTCTTTCTTAGTGCTCTCTATGACACAAAAACTACATTTCCTACAAGTTTTAAGTCTATTGAAGAGTTACGAAGAAGAACAATATTTTCAGTTTTTAGTTTCAAGTTAACGTTTTCATAAATTATTGCGTGAACCTTCTTGACACTAAAGTATGAAAGTATGATCTGAGCCGATTAAAGTGTTACATGTGAAAAAACGCAATGCATTTATAATTTATATATTTTAAAATGCGTTGCCAAAGGTTGTATGACATTACCCCGGCAGTGAATATCAGACTTCACTTTATATTCACGATAATGTTAGTTTACCGCGTGTTACATACCTGCTTTATATAGTTCACTTGCCTCCACCAATACACTTCAGAGGGCTGTTCTATTATTTTAAACTAGTAATCTATTTTAGAGTGAGTTCTGAATTTGCACCACACCAACTGTGTTTAGTGTTCTGCATCCACACATATAAATTTATTTACAAAGATGTATTTTCGTATTCAACATCTAAGGTAACGTAACTCCAAAGTGGCTGTATATTCACTTCAAATAATGTTAAACATGCAGATATATACACATAATTCAAAGACCACTTCACATTCGTTTATAACAAAGATGTGCTCCCAAAATTTCACCCAGAAATAAAAATTTCAAACGTGCTCAGTTTCTTTTAAATTGTTTATATATTCCACTTCAAATAATGTTTTCACATTACAGTGGAACACCTGGTAACCAGCTACAATGGGGACAAAGTGTTTGGGAGATTGTAGGCGATAGGTTGGATTTGTCAGTCCTCTTAATACCCTACATGGCGTCCGCCTCAGTGGTTTGCTATTGGGCGTGTCACTACTAGAGAAGTCTGGGGTGTCCATGTTGGGCTGGTAATCATTGTGCGGATATTGTGTTGGGGGAGATAACTCAGTTCATGCTTGTCAATTCAGCTTGAAAATCAGGACCAGCTCTACGGTGGTTGGATTCCAGTAAAGCTGTAGTGTCCTTAGTGGCCCTGGCTGTTGGGATATTAATAAATTGCCCTTTCTGAGGAACAGTTTTTGAACTCAGGCATAGTACTATGGACTACAATCATCACATCATCCTACAACTCAGATAACATTCATGTATTCGACCCTTAAAATACCAACAAAGTGGTGTCGGCGTCTCATATGTACAGAATAAGGAATATATAAGAATATTATAAAACATACTTCAAGAAGGACCTCCATATTAATTTCTAGCAATATATGTTAAGAACTTTACCACATTCAGAAATACAATTCAAAGTGTATTCCACACTAACTTACAGTAATACACTTCAAAGGGGTCCCAACGGTGATATTTATCATGCAATTAAAGATAGTAACGTCTGATACTTTTAGCTACTTAATTGAAAATTTAGATTTATTCTATTCTTCTTCATTTCTACGATATTAATAATGCTCCACCTTTCACTTAAATAGAGATGAATTAATTGGATTTTAGGGATGAACGGTATAACACCATTAATTATTCATGTATTTAACTATGAAATACTTCGAGACAAATAAAGTATTACTTTTTAGTATTTTAATATAATGTATTTACTGTGGGTTAAGAATTATATTTTTTATATTTATATACTGTAATGAATTTGTATAAAATAGTTTAGTTAATATAGAGGTTTTAAAACACAAGACCTAAGAGGACAGGAGTGTGGGCTGTATCTAAGCATATTTACACAGTAATGAGTTTAGGCCTGGTGTGAGGTTATTGGTGGTGGTTATTCTGCATGATGAGTTAAGGGAGTTTGAACACCATTTAATATGCAGAGCCCACAATATCCTCATACACAGCTTCACAACAGAGGAATAACTAACAATTGGTTTTTAATACTCACATTTATGTCAAAACTTGTATATTTGGGTAATTTCAGCTCAATGTACTGTTGAATGAAAAGTAAGTTGTGACGAAAAGTAATATATACAGTATATAATAAAGTATTACTCTGAACACGAGATAAAACAGTCATGCAGGTATATTTTTGTTTACAAAAGTGAATATGTACATTTAAACTTGATAAGCGTAATATATAAACAGCTCTCTTTTTGTGCTTTATCACAACAAGTATTAACACGTGCTACATTTCGACATGGTGCCTGTATCACTATAGAAGAAACAACAAAACTAGTCTTTGCTCCTGTCCTTAAGTAGATAACTGAAGATTTATGTTTCAATTATTTTTCTTTTTTTTACGTCTTCATTCTCGTATGTAGTATTTTACCCGATCGTTTCCATAACGACCCTGCTGTACTTAAACACAACCTAAGCTAACTTTGCTAAGTATATTATTTCGTGTGAGAAAACTTTAAAAGCAAGTAAGGTATATGTGTAACTGTTTAGTAGATATTTGATATGCATACATAAACTCAATGTAATCCACTAATTAAACACGCAATATAAATCATAAATTTAAATAGACCCTTTTCTTTCGAGATTGTGATAAATGATAACATACGAAAAATCAGAAATGATAGGATTAATAATTACTTAAATATATTATATTTATTTACTTATGCGCAAGATATTTAATATATGTTCGATGCTGAAACAGGAGTATTCACTTATTAACATTGTAATAAGATTTACTGAACTGTGCTCTTTTTATAAATTCAACTTAATTTATTATGATTACTTTGATGGTGTTAATTGGATAAAATGTATGTAATACTGTTTATTAGCATAAATTCTATATTATTCCTTTTTTCACTATTTAGGACACGTACTTAACCTATATTATCATAAAAAATATATATTAGCATACGTGCTACAATATATTAAATAAAAAAAACGTATTTGGTTTTTAAAAAATATGTTTGAAGGATAAATTTATATTTTTATGTATACTAAGGGGTTACATTAATTACAGGCAATACAGTTAAATTATTCTGTAAACATCAATTATTTATTTGGTAAAATTCACAGATAATAGAAACATTTATTAAATATATTTTGAAAAAGTTACCATTATTAATATTATAACTAAAAAAAAAAAAAAAAAAAACTAAAAAGAAAATATATCGTGCTTATTTTTATCACACGAATATTTGAATACTTTATAATATTCTAAGTATACAATGGAAATTATTACTTATTTATATCAGTGTATTTTTTCGAGTATTTTCGAAATCGGTTTGAATAGTAAACTATTCGTTATGTTGTTATAGCGTTTTCAATAATCGTTTGCGTTTAAAATAATTTACTTTTGGGGTTAACTCCGTATGGTAATCACTAGACTAGGGCGTTTCTTAACACAGTTTAGACAGGACTTGGGTAGTAGCATATGTTGTAACCGGTTTATTGGTCAACTATTAGTTGTGGGGATTGAAAGCGTTATGATCTATTCAAAGTACTCTTATACGGGCCACGTGGATTCACTTAATGGTTAATTCATTATGTACACAGCTTAAAAAGTGTAAGGTGTCCGTTTTGGTAGTTGCTGGAGTTTGGATTGTTGTCAAGATTAATTAACTAAAAATCAGATCTGCACTACGTTGTTTGATTTGACAATAAGCTGCAAGTCCAGTCTGGATAATCGGAATGATAAAGACCCTTTTTAAGTGTTAGTCGACTTTACTTATTAATAATTCAAAATTCAAAATATTTATATTGTGACGTAGACAATTTTTACATTTGTATTACAAAGGCTCAAATATATATATTTATTCTATTATATTATATATATATATATATATATATATATACATAGATAAAATTAATGTAACTGTTAAATGTAAATTAAGTTATTCCAATTAAAATGGCAAATATTTATATACTCTAAAATCTAAAATAATAAATGTCATCTTTATTACTTAATCTTATTATTCCAGCTATTTAAGATTCCTCTACAGAGTAAAAGCTTATCCAATTAAAAAGTGTTGCAGGGAGGCTTTAAATATTCTTAAAGTTTTGTTGTGATTTTATATATTATTTTGCAGTTTATTGAATATTTTTGGGCCCATATTTTGGGGAAGGGAAGATGGTAGTTTAATCTATGGGAAGTTTGCCTGTCTTGTTCACGATATCTTGTATTTTTTTATTTATTGCGTGTTTGAGCCGGGTTTGAAAATTTGCCCAAATTTAAATTTGTAGAATATTAAGATTTCATATATATATAGAGATGTTAAAGTTAAAATTGAAAATGATTAAAAAATTTCTTTACATGATGTTCTTCTATTTTTCCAAACACCAGCCATTTTACGGGATTGCTCTCTTATGTAAACGGAAAACTCTGAATTAAAGCTGGTACGGGAATGCAGAAACACCTCCTTAGTTTAGTATTGATACCATATCTCAATCTAGATTCTTTAATAAGGTGAGCTTTTTGTAAGATAAGTCTCATATAAAAATGTTTATTTAATTTTAGAAAATCTACTCAATAAAAATAATTGCGACGATATTGGGAACAATAAAATGCTGTCTATGTTAGGAGTCCCCTGGAAATTTTGAGTTCTCGAACGTATTAGAACACAAGATATATCGTTTGAGTTTGAAATGGAAGCTCAAAAGCATTCATCTTGATTATTGGAGTATCATGCAAAAATTCTGTGGTTTGTAAATATTTACAAATCTGGTTTTATTTGGATTTACATGTAATTTATTATTATTTATTTTGGAATAGGTTAGTAAGATTTGAGATAACTATCTACTTTCAAATATCAGCTACGATAATGTTGTTTTTGAAAAGTACCGCTTATATCAACCCGCATATCATTGTTATATTTACAGTTTTTTAGTGACGCAGTTATACTGTTTGTACAGAAGTCAAAAAATTATCGGTCCTAAGACAGTGCCTTGGGGTATTCAAAATTTAACTCTATATCTATTTGAACTTTCATTTTTTAATTTGTACTATTTGTTTCTTGATATTAAAAAACGATTTAAATCCAATCTATAGGTACTCCTCGTACTCGAGGTCATAAAGTCAATCAAAAATTATGATTGGTCCAAACAGTTAAACGCTTTATGAAATCCAAGAAAACGCTAAGCTTTACATTTCTCAGCTAAAAAAGCAGATAGTTTCGTGTATAAAATTAACCATGGGATCTGTTGTGTTTTTTCCCTTGCACAAAAACTGAAGCTGTTCTTTAATATTAGTATTATGATGAGATAAAAAATTTAATAATCTACGTGCAAAGAACGTTCAGGATATTTTTGAAAATGTTGAAACATTCGCAATACTGGTTCAATTTTCCGGAGAAATTAATATTTTCCATCTTTAAATATTGGGACGTATTACAGTCTGGGGTTTTAAAACCTGTGAAAGAAATCATTTGACAATGATAAAATAATCACTTCTGAAAGAGGTACTCCACGGCAATTCATTTCCATCATCACACTTATTTTAAACTCTATTTTCACCCCATATTTTAACAATCAGAGGCCTTATGACCAATTGAAATATGATCCACATCATTGTATAGTTTCAATGCCATTTCTTAAATAACAACCCGATGTGTCTCTCTTTCGGTGTAAACCCTTTATAATATTGCTGTTCTGATCAGTTTGTGCTACTCTTAAACCTTCATAGCACTCCTATGTAGGTACATACATTGCCACTTACACGTGAGCAATAATAATCCGACCTAAAATGATCCGAATGTTTAACTCGTCGGTAGGTCCACTGCACTACATGCTCTTTGGCCATTTATCGATTGGCCTCTAACCTGGACTAATAATGGATGTAAATTAACTACGACTACGTCAATGTGTAATATCAAGCGGTTTTACTGCCTAAGCTCTCTCGCTACAGTTAATAATTGTAAGACGTTATTATATTTTACTATTGTGTTTATACTGTATTAGAAAACTAAAAACCTCAATTGTTTTAAAGGCATTCTCTTTCATTAATGAAAGGCTACGCCATTTAATAAATAAGGACATAGATATTTTATTGTCATTGAACATTTACACAAAACGTATTGACATTGTCACTAGTTATGCTATTTACTTTGCGAAATTAATAAAACTAATACCAATATGCAGTATCGTATCCTCTCAGATATAATATGTCAAGAGTTTTAATTAAAAATCAATGGTAGAATGAAACGCCAATTGAGTTTTTATAAATGGTGAAGCTTAGAATAATATAAACTAGGGACACCCCTGCACACTTCGCGGTTCCAACCCGTGTCCGAAAATCTGTGGTAAAAGCTGATCACAGCAAAATCGTTAGTTTTAATTATACTATTTATTGGGTAGAAATAAAAATTCCGGAGAACTCACACAATACTCGTTTATTAAAATATTAGAAAATACAAAATGCACAAACTTAAGGTGACGATTTCATTAAACCACGTTTTGAATTCTTCATACAAAAGGGGGTTCAAAAGGTATGGGTTGAATCTGACATGTTGAGGTAGATAAAACCTGGTTTATTGAAATAGATCATCAATAATATTTGTGCATTTTGTACTCATTCTGTAATAAATTTATGTCGGGAAATAAACTCATTTATTTTATTTATAAGATCTTTTTTCAATGGTTTTGTTGACGTAGATTAGTGCAGGTTGGATTATTTTCCTCATTGAATTTTAATTGGTTTATAAGATATTTTTTGATACATGTGGCTTTTAAAAGTTTTTATCGTAGTTAAGGGTTGTGAAAATATTTAAGTCGCTTTTGCCATTTAATGATTTAAAAGGAACTTAATATCAATTTAACGAATCAAATACATCGAAATCATTTTAAAAATTTCATTATTTGTAACCTATTTAACTTTTTTTAATGTACAGTGGATACACATTCCATAGAGGTATGGAAAGATACAAAACGTAATTCTTGATATGTATATCTTAAATAGAGTGGAGTTACGATTGAAGTGTAATTGGAACCAAGGAAACACTAAATCATAAAACCAGACAATATATTTACACACGTACAGCTTGGAGAACATGAATCCGTCAATCAGAGCGGTCAACAAACCTCCTGGAACCGATAGAGACCTGTAGGGCAAGTGTTTTGAATACATTTAATGGAAATTGTGATGGTAGAATAGTTTGTTATATCCCACGATGGCGGTTTTAGTAACTTGTTTTGTCCGTTTTTCAGAGTACGCCAGATAAATGTATAAACATTAATTTTAGTAATTTTTTTACATCATAAAAATTTATTTAGGAAATATGAATCAAAATAAAAAGTACATAAAATTAAATAAGTCTCATTTTTGTTAATTGTATGCATACAAAAATTATGTACGTAATCGTAGTTTGTTTTTGCGCTTTTAGAACTCTAATTAATTAATTTGATAGTTATACAACTAGTCTAGCCACTCATTTTTTAATGAGTTCTTTAATGAATTTGTTGGTAGCTTCATTACAGGCTCCCACTAATTGTACCTAGTATTTCCTTATTTTTCAAACAATGTGGAAGCACGAACACAGTAAGTGGTTGGGTTTATTAGAGGAAATGCAAGGCTTGCATGCTTTAGTAGCAGTACCTGACTTAATCATCACAGTAACATTTCTAATTATTTTAAACATTTTTTATTTATTTAAGGAGGTATACATTCTATTTCACACTTTTTTTGAGTTGAATAGTTTTTCAGATAATAGTTAAATTTTACCATAAGAAGGGTTTATTATGAACTTTTATATAGGCTCCCCACTAATTTAACCTCCTAAACAACATATTTTTAAAACCTTTTTAGTACAAAAATAGGTTAATGTGTTTAATTTTGAACGAGGAAGCATTAAAAGGGTTAGTTTCAGTATGTATAAAATTGAAAACTAAAATAAACAATTAGTGAAAATTAAAGTGTATGACTATGTAAGTAGTATATGTGCTAATTTTACTGGATTAGCAAGGGATTATAGCTAAAAAAAAATACAAAATATGTGTTTGTTTGGTTATCAAATTGGAATAAAATGGAATAATCATAAATAAGATAAAATAGAAGCAATTGATATCATGGTTTTATTTGGGATAGATAAATTTCTTATGATATACTGTTCTTGACAGGAGTATATTTCTTTTTTCAATGATAGCATTGTATATTTTCCAAAATGAACGATGGGAATGCACCTTTATTAATTATAATTTTTAACGTCAGCTTTTGACTAACAAAAGTCGAGTCTCGTTTTGAACGTAGGAGGGTTACGGAAAGTGGCTATGTTAGTGAAGGGGGTCAGTGGTAAATGGTTTGTTACTAGAGTGATGCCATATTATTTATTAACTTTTTGGTATGAACATGTTACACAAGACCAATCCTCTAAATTACAAAAAATCTGATTTATAGAGAGTATTTGATTAATTATTTAAACTAAAACCCATGAATTTTATTACATATGCATGACTTAGAAAAAACGTTCCTTATAAACCTTATGCTCCAAAAAAACGACATAGATTTCTGTCTATGTCTGGCATGAGTTTTTTAAAAATATTTTGATATTTTATGTATGTTTAATAAGACCTACTCTAATTATAGATTATCAAATTCACAATTTGTTCTACTTTCAATAGGGCGACTATTTTTCATATACTATCCTACTTTGTTTACGTATCCTAAAAGTGGGGTATAATTATTTAGATATATATATATTAAATATATATATATATTAGATATATATTATATTATATATATATATATATAATATATTATATATATAAACTACGAGATACACAAACTAAACGCAAACTGTTGATTTCATGAAAAGATTGATAAAACTTGAATTATTAAAACGTGCTAATTTTTTTTAGTACATTACATAGTAATTGGATAATATTAACCACAATAATTGTTGTACGGTGTTACAAAAATTACAAGTATCAGTTATTAATATTATCCCAAAACTAAATATCTTTGTACCATATTTCGAATAAAATGCAATTTTTGTTATTTTTCTTTTGTATTATAATTTTTTAGATATCAAGCTTGTAAAAACTAAAAATAGCCGCCGCTTTGGAAAGGAACAAAGTAGACACCTCTAATACTTTAATTCTCCTATTAAATCTCATTAATTCAAACGGTGTATGGTCTAGTGACAATGTCTTGAGGGGTTATTAAGGTATGAAACATTAAGTAAAAAACACCTCAAGACAGTCAGACGGAAAATTAAAGTGTTTCAGGACATTTGTTTTACAGATTACTTCGTTCCCTAAGTCTGAGAGGGGTTTTTTTACGAACACCTGTACACAAATTAAAAAAAATTTTCTAAAAGTTATTTATAGTTAATAAAAAACATTAAATTAGCACTAGTGTTGGGCAATTCAAAACATAAATGAACTATTCACTGCTTGGGACAACAATACTTACTTTTCAAATTACAATTTTAATATTTTTTTCTTTTAAATATTCATCACTGTAATATATTCTCTTCTATGTTTTAGCCGTAAATCTACAAGCAAAACTTTTACTATCACATAAAATGAATGTAGAATAATTTTTTCCGTTTCATTTTTATAGGTGAATTTGATGGGTTCCACTGTACTGGTTTAGGGGTGTGGGTGGTCATAACCACTTTACGTGTATGGGTGGGTTCATAACTTTCACATTGGCATTCCAATGGGTGACATGTTCAAGGCCAGTCAGCTTAAAAATAAGACCTTACACTTACTAACACATAACACTCGTACATTATGGGATCAACTCTTATTAGATTCAGTCTTTTTGTGGAATTTAGTAAAATACATTAATTATTGACACTCCTATTATAAGGTTAAATAAGAGATATTTATTAAAAAAAAGTATATGTGCCTTTTTATAATAGGGCTATGTTTGATTAATCACAGAGAAGTATGAAAAGAGGTAGTTTCTTTCAGGCCGCAGCCTCAGGTGGAAGTTTATAATTCAGGCAGGTAGACTCTCTGGTTATATTATTACGAAACAGTGGCTTGACGGAGGGGTTCCGACGTCATTATTTATCTTGCCAATATATCTTGCTACTATATTGCAAGATAAGTGGCTATTACTTGGGTGGGGTTGACCGGCTGTGCGATTCCATCCTTCTACGAAAGCCCGTTCGGTAACTGGATGATGGTTCGGAAGTAAATATTTTAAGACGTTGGGTTGCCTGGTAGAGAGTATTGTGGGGCTTATTTTGCCGCTAACTTCCCCTGGTAAAATAAGTTATACTTTAACATTTATCGAGAGGTAATGGAAGTAGTTACATGTTCCTTCCATCAGAGTGTGCTGTCAATGTTTTTGAATGTGAAATAGCTCAAAATGTGAGTTATATTGAATGTGAAATTGGGAGGGAGGGAGTAAGGGACAGATACAGGGAGAAGGAGGAAGAGGGAGAGAGAGGAGGGAGAGGACGAATAATGGGGTCTGGGAATAGGAGGGAGATGGTTGTGCCATTGCCTTCCACTACGGCAAATCTGAGAACTAATCGACACACCAAGTTCCTTACTCGACACACATTCAGGCAACTATAATACACGACTGTCTTCCTTCTCTGCAGAATAATACAATTAATTATGAATTGGCGTTACTAAAAACTCATGTAAAAAAAAAACCTATCATAGTCAAAACAATACAATTAGAGAATCTTAACTGACAAACTGGATTTCCAATAAATTAAACTAATGAAAAGTTTTCAGTTATTGAACTTTTCATACTTAAAGAACTTTTTATATTAAACTCTTTCTAATATCATTATGTATTCACGTGCAACTATATTTTCAATATATCATCGTTTATTTAACCAGGCAAATACGTGGTTTCTAACTATCACGGGGAATGCTGTACATTATGTACATTAATAAATATGTTTAATCTTAGGCAATCATTGGACACTTTATCCTAGGCTCAATTGATGGATTAACATATGTATATGTTCATGCTCTCGTTTACTCATTGTTAACTGATTCAATTACAGTAAATATTGTGGAAAATGTGGGTTATAACTTTATTTTCAATTACCAAAATTTATTTTGAACCAATCAACTTTCAGCCCATTTAACAAATTATGTAATATGGATGAGAAACCTTTGCTTCCTAATAACCCAGTTATTTATAAACCTAATTTAATAAAACCTTCAAAACCCAGATATGGTGAGAATATTATCTTAAAACCAGAAATAGTACAATATTTTTGCACATGTTTATTTTTTATAATAAAGTGGACAACTTCTTAATAGTAAATAGAGTTTCAAGAAAAATGTTATCTTAAAAAAAAATTTAGTTAGTTTATTTTGAATGTGGTTAGAAATTAAAATAACGAAGACTGGCTAGATTGTAAGTGGCCTTATCTTTGTTTGAACTTCGCTGGACGGAGTCAGCATGGTAAGTTATCAATTTGCGAATCCCCACTTCCACGTTCACTGAAACGCAATATTCCTTAAGATTATGAATGAAATATAACTATTCGTATAACCGTTGTAGTGAACTTTTAGTGTCACACTGGCAGTCAATTGCTGGTGTATTTTTTAAACACTTTCATAAATTATATAAGATTAAATTTTTTAATTCTTTTACAGTAAAAAATCTAATGTTTTAGCAGTATCAGGTGCCCCACCCACCTTGTAATTTAACATTATTTTATCCACTGTAATGTTATCTAAATAATGGCGGTGGGGAGGTCAGTTAATTTCTTCTGAAAATGAATTGTTTTGTTATTTATTTTAACATATTAGTTAGGTTGAGTTGATTTTATGTTATGATGTTAGTTATTGTTAGGTTAGGTAGGTTAAATAAGTTGGTTCCAATTTGTTTAGCATAATTATTGCTTATGGCATTAGTGATTACAATTAATGACTATTTACATATGTATTCACGGTCAATATATTACTAATCTAACCTAACCATACTTCTTCACCTGAACCACTGTTAAATATCTCAGTGATTTCATTCATCGTATTTATTTACAATTGTATATAATATAATAAAAATATATACACATATTGTGGATCTATTGTAGGCCAATGGTTGCGAGCTTTAAGGAATTCTTTTTTTATTTTCTTGACGTATCTTAGACTTTAATTGTTTTTCTTGGTGTTCTATTTTTATTATTATTTAATTTGTGTTTTTCTTGTTTGTTAGAAATTCTTCTCCATAATGAGCTAGTTCATGAAGAATAAACATGTCATATTCATATTCAGGCGAAAATAATACATAAGTAATACAATCTAGTTATTGTGTTTAAAATTGCTGTTTATTTTTAAAAACAGTGTCGTCAAAAGGCGGTATTGACTTGACCCTAAGAAAGATTATTCTTCATCCAATAAATTTTATTACCCCTTATAACATTCATTACGTAGCTTATATTTGGGGCCATATATTGAAGATACAAATACAGTAAATAATAACCTCTTTTATTTTACATTATTTTAACCTCTTAAAGATTCAAAACTTACTTTTTTTATTCGTTTATATACACTTATGACCACTCATTTAATTTTGAGTATCTTTTTAATAATATTAATTGTTGAAAAACGGTCATCAAAATTTTGTAATCATGTGAAAAATTGCAGCCTTACGCTTCATCAAAGCAGATGTTATATCATTTAACATCCTTGCTTCACCTTTTATAGCAAGCTCATTGTAAGTAATAATTTACAAGAATATTATTTATCTAAATCTAGAGTAATAAAATAGTTATATTTGTTTTGTTTTATAGTTAATATTTTAAGGACATGCTTAAAGTATGAAATTTGACATTTACTTACGACTAGTCAAATGAAAATCGTTGTATTATACTTATTATTCCTAGACTTTTGGTCACCCTTTTACTATTGTGAATTGAATTGTGTTTGACTTTGAGTCATTTTTTTGTAATAATCTATATATCTGTTGCCTGTTCCTTCTTTCGATTTAAAGAATTTTACGTTTTGTGGTAAATTAATTATTGTATAAAGATATGTGCATTTGCCTAAAATATAGCACGAAGATGTTTCTGAATGTGTTATAATATTTTATTTTTTTGTGTGTGGTTAATGTCGTGATTTTTTTTCAAAAGTTCGATTCGGTAAATACCCAGCCATGCCATATTGATTGTGTATTTGTTTGTTAATTAAATATACGGTTTTTATTGATTAATGGTTTTGATACTTCATTTATGAGATAAATATTTGCTTTATAATTCCTACTATATCATTGATTCTAAGATTTGAACTCAGAAACTGATTTCTTAATTTATATGAAGTCTGTTCACAGACAGGGGATCTGGATTGCTCTTCACTTTTCCGGGTGTGGGCCGGCTTCAAATTTCCGTCAAATCAAATCGGTTCCTGGACTGGTATTGGACACTTGCTCCGCCACTACGTAAACTTGAGGAAATCCTCATTCAGTGTAAGTTATGTGAGCCACTGGCTGTGTGCATTTTAAAAATTTTAGCTTGGTTTTATGTGTTAAATTATAAATTTTTATTTTGTTTATATATAGGGTTCAATTTTAATTTGCATGTACGCTTATATATTATCTTTTTCTTTTGTGGTTTAGGTACTTTAATGTTGTATGGATCGTGATATAAGTAGGGTTTTGTTTCTCATACGAAGAAACAAATATTAAAATATAGTTAGTACGTTAACATTATTACGATTGTCTTTTTTTAGAATGGCCTTTAAAAATTAATAAGAATGCAATGTGACAGGGTTCCTTTTTGATGTGATAAACGAAACTTTAATTTCTCTTTAAATCATCGCTTTTAAGCAGGGGAGAAAGATTTTGTTTCTTTAATATTTGCTTTGCAATATCGTGATCAACTTACCTGTTGTACCCCATTAGCCCCAATTCGATGTTTGTTACATTATCAAAGGGAAATGAAAAACAACTGGTATGGATTTATAAATTATTTCATTTGATTAGTAGAAATGTGTAATATGCTTTTGGTTGAATTAGTTGTGACTAGTACATGTAAATGAGATATGTAAAAACAATATATGCTTTCCATGATTAGTATGTATTCCTGCTTTCTCATAACATTAATAATTACCATTGAAAAATAAGTCGACTTGCCAACACTAGTTGGTCTGCGAATTTATCTATGAGTGAGAATTTTAGCTTAATGGTTCATCCCTATATGTTTTTAGTAAAAGACAGTTGTAATTTATCACATTACTCAGGTAAATGTGTCCGATCTATAAAATTATTTTAACGCATATATATGTGTGATTTTCACACTTTATGAAAATTATTATAGGAAAACCTAACTGCTATTAAAATTTATCATAATAATTAGCTACCATAGCTGTTATCTATAATCTAGTTAAGTTAGTAAGGTATATGTATATTTTTAGGGCTTCACTCGCCAGTTCATATGGGCCTTCAGTTCTGTGCGTGAATTTTATTCAACGAATGAAGAGTACCGACCGTTGGCTCAGTGGGGATTTGAACCATGGACCAAGCCCTCCACAGTCCGATGCTAAGCCACTGAGCCACCACGCAGGCAAAAATTACCAATAATTTAAAAATGTTTTTTTTACGTAAATATAAGTTACGATATTATTTTTTTACAAATTTTTAGTGTAAATTGTTTATTTTTAGATAGCAGGAATGACAACAGGAAAAGGACAAACTATGAAAATGGATCAAAAGGCCAGTTGTATGAGTGGGCGAGTGGGTTAATATAATGTATGTGTATGGTTGGGCAATTCCATCGCAAGTTGGATGGTTGGTTGGGAAAAGTTAACACATCTTTCATGTATAGTGAGGGCTTGTGGGGTAAACATACAGGGTAGGCCAAAGTTCGGAGACGGTTTTTATAGTTTTATTATTAATTGGACTAGATAATAAAAACTTAATTTATTAAATTGGAAAACTAAAAACTACATTTTTCAATGTTCTTACTGACTCTCTAGTCATTACTTCCAATAGGGGACGTACCGAACAAGCGTGTCAGTTTTTTTTAGATATGAGTTAAAACGTAAGAAAAAGGTTCCGTATGCATACATACCATTTTAAAGGTCTTAATTAGTTGAAACATCATTGCCGCAAATTAGATCTCAATAGTGTTGAAGGTTTTAATACTGATATTATGTGCATGTTCAAGAATGGCTTTATTTTACTGTAACCATATATCAGATGAAGCTACAAAATTTGCATACATGATTACTGTACACAAAAATCCTATTTTCAGATGTATTCGGTATACTGCTATTCTTATATGGAAACGGTTTCCACAGGAGTCAGTAGAACCATTGTTATATATAAGAATAGGTTGATAATTTAAAAGGGCTGTGTCAAGCAAAGAAAAATGCCGCAAACCACACTTTAAATGCTTTTATCCATTACAAATGGTGGTGGTTTTAAAATCTATTGAACCACACTTGTATGTAAAAAATTATAAGGCGTAGTACCGACTCATATATAAAAATAATTTTGTCAATGCCTGCTGTCTTTATGTGAGGGATAAATCGGAGCAAGTCAGGCATGACCACTGACAGCTGACGTCTTCATCATCCATTAATATTCCCACAACAGTTGATGGCAGACCCGTGCTTCTCTCGTCTCTGTAGTGAGGCGTTATGGCCGTCTCTGGTAACTAGAGAGTGAGGGATCAGGGCCATGAATATAACTCGGTGCAAGTCAGCTCTGACCATGAACAGCTGACGTTATCATTAAGATTCCACAACAGATGATGGTAGTAGAGAACCTGTGCCTCCCGCGTATCTGTTATTGATTGAAGATTGTTCACCTTTGACTAATTGAATCGATCAATAAGACTAATTTACTAGAATTCGGTTACAGTTTGCAGAAACTGTTTTTGATTTATAACTGTGATTTATTTTAAAATAAATTTAATATCGGCTTCATAAATAATTAATGTTTGAATAAATTATTACGTTTAAGGGAATGTGGAGTGTTAGCCATTTATTATAACGCATGTAAATCATTATAACCAGGAACAACAATTATTACACAACTTCGAATTGTATTATGAACTAAGCTTGAGCACGTAATAAGAGTTTTTATATGGTTATAACTGGTTACTTATGGGTGATTTTTTAATTGGGTTATGTACATTCTCGTAAATTACCTTTATGACTTATTTAGGCGTACATATTTAACAGAAGGTTAGTCGTTTAGTTTTGTCAGATATAATCACCTATATAATAAAAGATCTGTTAAGTGTTATACTATTCAATTGTTAGTAATATAAACGTTTGCATTTATAATAAATACAAGGCCATTATTTAGATTTTTTAATGTATAGTCAATCCATATCGTTTTATTCTATATTTATAATGGAATTAGTCGGTACGACTAGAAATTCGGTACAAAAACATAATGATAATTATTGTATATCAAGTCTAGTAGCTTAGTAATTGCTATTTTCAAAACAAAAAAGCTTTCCAGGAGAATGTCCTTTTGACAGTGATTTGACGTGTTGCTTGAACGTTTCGCCTTTTAGTCCTTTTAGGTGAAGTGATAGTAGTTTGGTATAGCACCCTTAAGTCATATAGGGGCAACGTTCACTTCCAACTTAAACTTGTTTTTAGGTAAAACTGTTTGTAAGGCAGGAAGCCTTCCATAAATATAAAATTGAAAATTCTGAATTTTTAGCATATTAATTAAATGTAAAGTTACAGATACCATAGAATTTGAACATCACTGTTTGTATTATTGAGGTAATAAATAAAAAATAAACTATCCTATTCTACCAACTTTTTATATTTTTTATTACATTATGTCATCTAAGTGTCTTAATGGTTCTGCCTTCTATTTATAAACACAACAACGATTGTTGATTCTTTCTCATACTAGTAAATAAATTACACCCCCTTCGTTCTCTAAGCCAACGTTGTGAAAAAAAAAGAAAATAAACTGTCAAAATTAGAAAAAAGAAAAAAATTATTGGCCAGATTAAAAAAATTTGTTATATGATTGCTATTCGTCTCTAAAGTTTAATAATTTTATCTTTTAGTAAAATTTATCTCAAACTTTTTTTATGAGATCACACCATCTATTTATGTCTAATATAGTCCGTTAGTTTTTACTTTTCTAACAAATGCTCTATCCTTAAAACATAACATCTTTGCTAAATCGTTAAAAGGAATCTGAAAAGATATTTTAAAAAACTTTCAAAATGTAAGTCTTCATACATTTTTACTTATGTGGAAACTCTTATTAAAAAAAAATCTGAAAAATGTGAAATTTTGGGTGGAAATCCTTTTAACCTCTTACAGTAAAACTTCGTTTACCATCGTCAGATCTGAAGCTTATTTAAGAATTTAAATATTCCACAAATTATAATTAATTAAGTAAACTATTTATAACTTTACAACAACGTTTAGTATTTTTTTGTAATAATAACAATTATCAATCAATATCTAAATATTAGACAATTACATTAAAAAAAAACTTGTGGCAAATCACATATCAGCGATTATTGATATTTTACATAGACTAGTGTTTATTTGATGACATTAAATATAATGCATATTTATATTAGTACATATTATACTAATTTTTTATATTTATATATACATTATATATATATATATTATATATTATTTAAAATAGGCTACATATCACTTGTACTAAATACTATGCGATAATATATTACAATTCCTTAATCAGTAAGTTTTGAACAATAACACATGTTGGATAAATCTTGGAAAAACAGTTTGAACCGATTAAGTTTTCCTTCGTTCGAACACGTAAACTGCGTTTTGATTGGAAATGACGAACCAATTGGCCTCAAGTTTCACACTCATGAGCTGTTCCAATTCAGTCGTTTCATTGTATTGAAGAATATTCTTCGATCTGACTAAGCCTGATACTTTTCCTTGGTCAATATTTTTATCTTTAGAAAAGAACTAAATCTAAAGAGGTTTTAAAAAAAATTGACTAATTAGAAAACAAGCAAAATAAGTAGTATTATATCGTTTACAAGGAGGTATACTACGCAAAATTAAGAACTGAAACTGTAATTTTTCTGTTAGGCCTTATAGATCTATTCTTTAAATTTTTTATTTATTACTAATACACCGATAATTTAAAAATTAGTTTTTAATGAAATACATTTGTAATGTAAAAAACAGGCAACCACCTTCACCAGTTTAATCCTTACACTTTATATTTTACCTTTGGTAAATACAAAATTGTAGTTGATTAAGTCAGTATTATTCATCTTGTAGGCTTATATTTTTATTTGATAATACATTCACGATTGAAATCAAATATTGGTAATGAAACACACAAAATTTTATCTTACGAGTATTTTTATGTGTGGAAATATCCACACGAATATAAATTAGGCCAGTCTATTTATTTTATCACTGACACCATTATCAAACAGTTTAGGTTTCTGTAAACTTGTTTAAAAAGGAAATAAACTTGTAAAACAAGACATTTTGAAAGTATTATGGTAGATAAATTCAGTGAATATGTTTTTAACCGTGTTACAATTGGATTAAGTAAACACCTTTTTTTTACTGGTGTTATTTTTATGCAACTTAAATACAGATATTTTGTAAAAAATCTGAATTTGTAACTGCACAAAATGGATATTGAAGTAATTGGTATTAGATATTTACACTGAGTAATATTAAACGTGTACTCAACCCCAAACCCCTTTCATTGTAAGCATCAATGGGATACCTAGATGATAATAGTTGGTTACAAAAATTTATCTAAATGGGGCTGCATAAGTTCATAGTGGGGCTACACTAGTTAATATTATTGATTTTACCAAAGTTCAATCATAGGTACTACGAGGTTGGTCACGGGCTACTTATGTTGATAACGGGTGGCATACCCAAATTTATTTCGATGGGCTACCCAATTTTACTTACTGTTCTACTCAAGGTCAATCACAGGTACTACGGCAGGTTTTGGTCATGAGGGCTACTTATGCTGATAATGGGTGGCTACCAAATTGATTTCGAGAGCTACCAAGTTAATCACGGCGGTTTACCCCTAAGAAGTTAATGTGTGATTACTCAAAGTGATCAAATAGGACCACCCTGTTGGATCAGGCCTACCCAAGTTATAATCAGGGGGGGGGCTATTCAAGTTGAATCATGGGGAGCCTACCCAAGTTGATCTGCGAGGGGCTTCCCTAGTTGATTAACTTTACGAGTTAATCAGCGGGCTACCTAAGAAATTACAATACTAATAAATTTGGATCGTAAGGGCCAAATTGAATCAAGAAGGGGTCTACTCAAGGTTATTATTAGATAATCTAAACTACTTGATACGGTGGGGCTACCCATAGTGGAGTTAGTGGGGGGTTACCCCAGGTTATCATGGGCTTACTACACAAGTTAAATTATGACTTTCTAACCATCTTTAATCATAAGGAAGTCGATAGATGTGGCTTCAAGTAGCTCACGGGTGTTACCCAAGATGATCATGGTGTGCTGCAAAGTTGATAGTTGGATGCTATCACATTTAATATTCGGGGGATGTACTTCAGCCTATCATGGATACTACCCATATTGTAATCATGGTCCTACCCATGTTTATCGAGGGGGTTACCGTACATGATCAGGGATTTTTTTTACCTAGTGAGGTTGATCACAGGATTAAACATACCCGTACTCGATCAAGGGAGAATACCTAAGATGATCATGGCTGGCTGCAGAAGATAATCGACGGTTGACAAAAGTTGTCAGGGGGGCCTACCCCAGATGATCATGTGGTGGTTAAAATATTAGTCAATAGTATTATTTTCCCTTCTCTATGGTGGTCATGCGATACCAGTCTTCGGAAGTAGGTTATCCCTTGACAAACATCTTTTACTGTCTCACTCCAAAGACTGCAAAACTCAGCCATTTGGCTTTGTGTATGGTCTCAGTAAATTTGTCTGTGAGTCAAGCTCGAGAAAAAAGAAAAACACTTCCAATAAAGAGGCATTATATTTTGTTTGGAGGTGGCTAGTTTAGTCCACAAAGTTCTGCTATTTTTTTTTCTGGCACACCCACTTATTTCAGGGAACATGCTGCGGGCTCGTTCTCAGAGGTTTAGAGAATGTCGCACGCGCCAGGACAGATGCTAGAGGTACCCAAAGTCACAGACTCGGGTGGGAAGGAATGCTTTTTATTACTTTGCTCCCCAGATTTACAACAGAATTCAATTCTGAATTTTCAAAAGCACTCAGCTATGTATCATTTAAAAAATAAATCTTAAGCTACAATTTGGAATATGGATTATTTTAAAATGTAAGTTGTGTAAATTATATTTTGTTTTGTGATTTTAGCCTAGGTCCGTTGGCCATATACATGTAATTTTTGTATGTCTTGAGTTTTTGAAAACAACTGTATGTTGGAAAAAACGCTCCCAAATAAAGACCGTTAAAACACGCTTTGACCCCAGGGGACTATCCAATATTACTCAAGGGAACTATCTACATTTAAGGATTCATAGGCAATATTAAGTTGATCTCGTGAGGCTACCTTATAGCAAATACCGGGTTCCCTCTCCAATTATGATAACGGGTTGGCTACCTAAGTTGAATTAAGCAGGACGCTTTCAATGTTCATCATCAAGTTATAAACTAAAATTATTAGGGGTGGTTACCAAGTGGATCACGAGGTACTATAAAAGATTCATCATGGGGGGTCTACCTAAAGGCGGGGGTGCTACCCAAAGGTGAATTGTCCAAAGTGAATCTGTCGATCACAGGGTGTCCCAAACATGATCACAGGAGCTACGCAAAGTTCGTCTATGGGGATCATGCCAAGTTGTTCAACGAGGTAACCAAGGTCACCACGGGGGGTTGCCTAAGGTGATGTATGGGTGTTGCCGAACGTTTATCAACGGAGCAGGTAAACGGAGAGGTCACGTAAGTAGTGTGCAAGGTTTTTAAGTATCCAGCTTGTAATATGCACATGTTTGGAAAGAAAAAAATAAAAATATCAAACTGTTACCAGACATTTTGTGAGTTATGGAACCATTTCAAATTATTACGGGGTGTCTACCAAAGATGATCACCAGGGGTTTTCCAAGTTGATTCATCACTGGCTACCAAATAGACAAGAGAGGTTACAAAAAGTCGGTATCATAGGAGAATCGAAGATCATACTCGGGGGCCCTATGTGGTTGCACGGTCGTGCTTACCCTAGTATGATCATGGAGGGTACCTAAGTTGAGCACGGGGGGGGTACCTAAGTTGATCACGGGGGCTACTCCGAGATGATCAAGGGATTATTTAAGTTGATGGGATACTTCCGAGTTGATAACGGAGGCTGTCAACAGGTGTTCAACTAAATATTGTTCTTTCATATAACATTATTTAGCCCGCTGAGT
Source organism: Stictocephala bisonia (assembly GCA_035578905.1). NCBI lineage: Eukaryota > Metazoa > Arthropoda > Insecta > Hemiptera > Membracidae > Stictocephala > Stictocephala bisonia. Next base: position 30,654 of record JAQJVL010002116.1, read on the forward strand.
TGTTCAATCAAATTGTAAGAGAAAATCAGACTTTCTTATTCCGTCGTACATGCTCCTGTGTGGAATAGTATATTCAGATCATGTTTCACCAGTAAGTACGGATCCTCTGCTGGTCATCGAGTGAAGATCAATCACTAAGTGGGTTTAGTCTCACAGATTTAAAAATTACACAAAACACAATGTACATATACATAATTAATACATTTAAACTCGCAGGATCGATACAACTAACCGACTGGGCCAGTCATGACTGTTACACATCACTTTGTCTGCCATGTACTGGACACAAAAATCAAGCTCGTTGTGCTATCCGTGGCGTGTTCTTGTTGTTATCATTTTTTGCCAGAGAACGAGTCCTCGATCTGTGGTGACTTGGGGTTAAAATCCATTAATGAGGCATTTTGAGATTGCATTTGAAATTAAATTTGTAGCTTTATTCTTTTATGATGAATTCGTTAATATTGTTATTTTTAATGCTTTGTAAATCTCGAATTCTTCCAAGCGTGTCCTATCTTCACTTCCTTTACTGCATACATGTAGATATCCAAACTTTATTGTCCATTGCCTCAAGTGAATGATTGTGTCAAATAAATGTTGTCCGAATGTCGATTTTTGTTTATTCCAATTTAGGGTTGGGTAGGTGTTCCTTGTATTTGGTTAATAAATCTTCGTCCGGTTTGGCCAATATAAATACTTGGACATACTGCGCATTTCAACTTGGTAATTTTCAGTTTTTTCATACTTTTTATTGGTTTTTATTCTGGTCTTAAGAACGTTTTTTTGTTCTATTTGAAGTTTTAAAGGCTATTTTAATATTGTTGGTGGCTTTCTATATATACTGAATTGTAAGTTTAATATTGTTTTCTATGTATGGTCAGGTCTAAAAAGTTTGTTATTATTGTTTTCAGTTTCGAGGGTTAATTCAGCTTAGGTGCTAATTTGTTTGAAATAAATTATGAAGAAAGTTGAGCTGGTTCTAGTGTTCCCGTTGTATATTTATGATAGTATTACCAAAATGATCAAAACCATACACGCAAGCTGCACATTCATTCCTCCTCTCAGAAAATGGGGGATTACAACTCCTTGGTGCATAGATGTTGAATGTTCCGTTGAGCATCGAACATTTCAATAAAGAGGTTGCCATAATTAATAAATATTGCCATTGTTAATGGTTATAATAGTAGCATCGTGGACAAATTAATTGCTAAAACACAGAATAAAAATCTAATGATGTTATATCTCCTAATATAGCACAGCCATTAAATCCGGTTAGATTTTTCACTGTTGAATACAGTCATAACATAAAAATAGCCTGCATAAACAGTTGAAGGGAACACAATATTTAAAATAGCCTTTCAAATAGACATAAAAAAAACGTTCTTAACAGGAATAGAAATCCAATTAAATAAGTATGGAAAAAACTGGAATTTACAAGTTGAAATGTGGCTGAATGTCCAGTATTTATATTGGCCAAACCGGACGAAGATTTATTACCAGATTAAAGGAACACCTACCCAACCCTAAATTGGATAACAAAAATCGACATTCGGGACAACATTTATTTGATCACAAATCATTCACTTGAGGCAATGGACAATAGTTTGATATCTGACATGTATGCAGTAAAGGAAGAGAGAGGGACACGCTGAAGAATTCGAGATTTATACAAAGCATTAAAAAATACAATATTAACGAATTCATCATAAATGTAAGCTACAATTTAATTCAATATGCAATCTTCAATGGCCTCATTAATGGATTTAACGTCAAGTCACCACTGATCAGTGTTCTCTGCCAAAATGATAACAACAAGAACACGCTCTGGTTGCACATCGGCTTGTTTTGTCCAGTTTATCTGCAGACAAAGACTGATGTGGTTACAGTCCATGACTGGCCCGGTCGTTTGTGTTCGTCCGTGGAGTTTAAATGTATATTAATTATGTATATGTACTGTGTGTTTGTGTAATTTTATCTTGTGACTAAAACCATTAGGTGGTTTGATCTTCACTCGGTGACCAGCTGAGGTTGCCGTACTTACGTGATTGAAATACTGTTCTGAATATACTATTCTACACAGGAGCCTGTACACTGATATAGGGGTGAAACAACCCAAAAAAAAAAAGAATGTACCCGTGCTTAGAGAAATGTTTTTTATTTACCCTTTCTTTTTGGATTTTCAGTTGGATTTTGTATTTTGTTTTTACTAACAAACAATTAACTTGTACACTGATATAGGGGTGAAAACAAACAAACAGAATTACCCTGCTTAGGACAATGTTTGTATTTGGGCCTTGTGTATGGATTTATCAGGGTTTGGGTTATTTTCTTGGGGTTTTTTAGAAAACAATTAACC